>JAWPHD010013166.1:0-70467 GCA_037043455.1 Cyrtodaria siliqua
ATGTTGTGGTGAGATCTTTGTAAAATAAGACTAGTAAGGCACGATGGAATGTGGCGTTTGTCGTGTTTATCTTGCGAAGATTAGCATCTATCGTATCACAATACACTCGTAGTAAGTAGTACAAACCGGAAGTAGAATTGTTTTATACACTGTGCACACCCTTTACATTTTACATTTTAATTTATGTCTGTTTAGGTTTGATATGTACTTGTACGCTTTACTACAGGTACACACATGACGTCTGGCTCCGTCATGCGCTGCAACGTGATCTTCAAATATGTGCTTATAATTGGTTGTGAAGTCACAGGTGTCGCATGTGTACGTTGCGTCATGGTGTTGTGTGGCGTGCCTATGGAGATCTGCGTTCAATGCGAAAGCTCGTGCACACACCGTGCACTTGAATGCCTTCTCCTTGCCGTGGCACGAACACCTGAGTTAAATAAACTTTGTAATGAAAATGATTCTGATATCAAAATCTAGATTTCAATTGTTCAATACAATATCAAATATATTTTTTGTGATCAATGAGCACAGTGTTATCCTGCTGAACAACTCAAAATGTAGATCCATGTAACGCAGTATAAAGTTCAAATATTAGGTCACGTTTAGTGACCTCTTGTGCTTTAACAAGGAATCACCTAGACAGTAATTTTTTTCCAATTACATCTAAGTATACAACAAACTCAGAAAAAAGTAATAGAAGCTACTACTACTACTTAGTAGTAAATATGCTTACTAGACTACTACTGAACATTATGAACAATCCGCCTTCTGAAGTCTCTATTAAGCTCACCTATGACGGGTCAGGTTCGCACGACTAAAGAAAACCTTCCCACAGCACCTGTAAGGCGCCTTATTTTCGTGCCTTCTCTCGTGGCTGCTGAGGCCAGAACGTGATCGAAATTGCCGCCCGCATGTGTGGCAAATGCTTGTCTCAATACCTTCCTTCGTCGATTTCTGAAATACAAGTATATAAATGAGTAAATGAGCGCCGCTTTGAGATTTCCAACTACAGAACATTTGCAAACAGCGTAGACCCGGATCGGCTGCTCAATTGGACATGCCACATCTGATCAGGGTCTACACCGTTTGCAACTAGATCTATTAATAAAAAGTATGTGACAAATTCAGACAATACATTAAAGCCCAGTGGAGCAGATCTGCTGCGTGGAACATATATTTTCATTTAACATGTAAATTTCTTAGGAATTACATCTTAACAAGAGCTATACTTGTAATTAATAAGAAAGCACAGTAAGTATAAGATCTAAACTGGATTTTCCAAACCAATGTGGCCTTTAATATGTTTACAACAATACTGTAAATGGCAAAATACCAACAAGGGAAGCAATTGTGTAAATACACATTAGACTGTGGAAGATGTATATCTGCATCTGTTATTGATTAAAGATGTATTTAAACGGTCATTTAACTGTCGTAATTCACTACATAAAAGAGCTGTGAGGGTAAAGTAGGTCTTGAGGGATATAAATCAGAAGCAATACAATATATTAAATTTCAATGCATTATTAAATTCGAGAAAACACTACTTCCAACATCTACTTTTCAAAATTACGTGATGGACATTGGTCAACGGTGAACATTACACCCATATAGGTTGGTGCGTGTGCAACACCACTTTCCGGATTATTGGCGTGCACAACACCGTATCTATAATTGTGCGTGTACCACATCATTTATCAAATAACCATCGAAAAGCCATTTTACGTGAGAACAGCGACATGAAAGTATGGGTAAAAGTATTTCTTGCTTCAATAAGCCTCTAGAGCAAATGTGGAGACTTAAATGAAAGGTAAATAGATAAATAACTACGATATCACGATGTGTGCGTGGATAACATCCATGGAAATTTCCGACAATCTGAACACATTCCAAGAGTCTTCTCGATACTCAGGCTGTGGCTGGGGAAAACATTGGTACTGCCCAAAAGCGCTAGAATCGGCGCACATGTTAGGCTGTGTAGAGTGACAAACAATGCAGTAGTAAAAACGACATACCTGTTTAAAGTGTAAAATTTCGCCTCAATCGAGGCCTCTGGTCGCCATTTTTGCGTGAGTAACACCAATTCAGGTCACGTGATTCCGGCCAGTGCATTTGCAACCCATGTCAGCGAGGTATAGAAAAGTTTTCTGTGAATGGTTTACATGATGCTTTTATCCAATGAACAGGCTAGAAATTAGTAGGAGGTAAGATATTTTTCAATATAAGATTCGATGAGGTTGATTCCTGGTGGTGGTTTTCAAACGCTGTCCCGCAGTATCTTACTCTGGTAAGGTACAGTGAAAGTATGCCATCCTTTCGAGCAGATGTTAAGCCGTCGGTCCTGTGTGCTGGGAGAGCAATACCCAGAGGCTGAGCACATTGAAGATGAACTGCTGTGTTAATCAGTGATACAAGAAGCTCATAGACCCTTCCTCGGAAACGATGTTGTCGTGATAATCAAAATTGATAGTGTGCAGAATCAGTAGAAAGAAAAAAGGAGCTAAAAACTGAGATCTACAATAACGTGGCCTATGGTGCAATCACACTCTGCGGAATGGACCTGTACAAAGCCACACATCATGGTCAGGATTTTTCTTTTCACTGGCTGAAGGTAGGGAGGGGGATCACCTTGCACTTAACAAAACAATGTTGTGATTATTCACTAATGTGGTGATACTGCACAGAATGTACATGTCCGTCTTCCAAATACACTTTTGAACGAAGCTGTCGTTTACACTTCATTTTCAGGACAAGGTAATTATAGATATCTGAATCTTCAAAGTCTGGGCATTGACATAAATCATTACTCCACGATTTTAAAGACCCTGGCTCCGGCAAGCGTTCACCAAGCGGAATCACCAGTTTTGAAGTTTTCCGTTTCTGCAAAAAATCTAATCCGAGCCTTCTCTGACCTTACCAGCCCTTTTTACGATTTTTGATATTTCATCTGGCTGTGTACGGTCAGAGGAACTCCTATAGTAAAAACACGGGGATCTCCTCTCCCGCGAGGGAGAGGAGCTGCCCTCTTGGTTTTAAATCAATATATTTATGTAAGTATTCATTGTATTAACATTTTAAGCATATAAACCGATTATCAATATATTTATTTACCTATCTGAACCGAAATATTTGTTTCATTAACCTTAATAAATTTGTAACGGTCAACCTTTTCAGACGAAGTTAAGACATATATTTCCAACATTTGTTATTATTCAGGTCAAATGTCACGTGATCGTGACCGGTGCGCCGATAAATATTTCCCGCAAAATTCAAACAATTTCAAAATTGCGACAAACTTTTCCTTTTGGCACTAGCAATTCTCTGAACAACATCCAATTGTTTATCTTTAAAGTTTAGACCCTAATTATGCTCCGAAACGAGTTCGTTCAACTCCAAAAATCCCTCGATGCTGTCAGTTGATAGTTTACTTATTTGATGAGGGGAATATGAATGCCTTCACCTCTCGCGAGAATATCACGGGAATCTAATTAATATGCAAAATGACAAATATGGCGGATATAGTAAATAAAAGTGTAATTCAAAACATAAATCTTTTATTGTGTGATAAAGGTGCAGTTTTATCATTGCAACTTGGTAAAATAAACATTAATTGATCGATCTGTCAAGCTAAATTATCGTAAAAAATCTTCCCGACACCGCAAACATCGTTGAAAGTGCATGACTATGTGTTTTTTAGTAATTCCCAGGTTTTCACTATAGGAGTTCCTCTGACCCTATCAATTTAAAAAAAAGAAGACTTTTAGGGTCAGAGAAGGCTCGGATTACAAAAAATCCTGTTCGCTCAATTCCAACTTTTTAACATCAGGCAAATTCAATGTAGACAGTCCCTTTGCTCTTGCTACAAGCACTGATTTGTTTCCCGTAACAAACTGGTTGTGTCTCCGCAGGTAATTCTTTAATATGATGCAGCTTGACTCATCGATTTCACTGTCAGATAATTTTCCTTCTCGGCGGGTTCCATTTTACTACCCGGAACCAGTTCACTCGGAATATCTCGAATTTGAACAAGGGAGATAACTGACTTATAGGATAGTTATAAGGTCCGTGCCTCGCATGCGCTTCAAGAAACCTGATAGAGACTACTAAAGGGACACTGTCCGTAAGTAAGCAGATATTGAGCATAACCAAATAACTGTCTGACTTTTATTCAGTGAAATGTATACATGAAAACATGAACATAGACCCTAAGAAGTCTGTAGTAATACATTAGTGAGTTTGAAAAAAAAAGCTTTAATTAATATGAAATAGGCACTACGTATGTAACGGGCAAAGCAATTTGATTATGATAGCATGTACACTTTTTGCCATCTCCATTTTAAGGGTCAGAACTAACTATAAATTTGATCAGATCTTAAAGTCAGGAAATAGTTATAGATAGATCTTTACACAAATATGTAAATAAATATATTTATAAGGCCTAATAAAATAATACCCTTGTTTACTGCAACAATAAGTAGTGGGTAGGAAGGTCAGCTTTTTGTTTTATTTTGTATCTGTAATAAGACTTTAAACTCGAGAACAATAAGATACGGATAGATTTGAGTGCAGACTTTATTTTCTTTACACAGAAAATATGCGCAATTATTTTTGGTGCAGTTTTTGTGCGAGCCAGTGTATTTCAGGAGATGGTCCGGTCACATGAGAACACATGTTTATTCATAATCCGAGCCTTCTCTGACCGAACCACTGTAGATAATCTCAAAAAATCTAGCGACATGTTTATTATTTATTCTAGCATGTCCAACGGAATGTAATTGTATACATAATATTGAAATATCAAGGTTCTGTTAATACCCATCAAAATACAAAGGATGTTTTTCCTATGTTTAATGAACGAGACTCATAGGTAGTAGTAGGTAGGTAGTCGAGGCCGTTTAACCCTTTTTCGCAGCGGTCCGTATAAGGCCACTTTCCCACCCAAATTACTTTAAAATCATGCAGTTTTCCCATTTTTTAAACTTAATTAACTCTGAAAATGTCATTACCCAGTCATGGATCTTTCCCACATTCTAGGCCAAAATGCCCCTTTCCAGACCTCAGGTCTTTTTTAACCTATTTAACAGGGGCCGAAATTCGGCCTCTTCCCAGTTGCAAAAACCTCTGTTTTTTTCCCAATTTTGGGGTAAAAATATCCCATTTAAAAAAAAAAATTATATATATATATAATTTTTTTTTTGGGTAATTAAGTGACAAATTTTACATAAAATAATTCAGTTCTAAAACCTAATCAATATTTTACCTAAAACTACATTTTAATGAAATTTTCCCTTAAAAAACAACGAAAATCACGCTATTTTTTTCCCAATTTGGACAGTTTCGCGCTTCTTTTTCCCAAATTCAGCAGGCCTAGGCCTTTTACCAATTTCCTTGAAGAAAGCCCTGGACCTAGTAAAAGGCTCTGTTGGTGATGAGGAGGGGGAGGGGCAAGTTTTATTTTCATCTCTTAAACTGTTATTAGTGAAATTTCTTCTTTGTTATCTGTTTAGCGTTATTGAGAATATTTAATTAATCTTTGTTACCTGTTATTATCAAATTCTTACTCCAGTCCACATCCATTCCATACACAATTAATGATTCATTGTATCAAAGTACTTTGCCCGTTATCTACTCAGTGCCTGTTTCATATTAAAACATTATTGTTACATTTTTAACTTGCTATTAATACATATGTGTATTTGTCTAGCCTTTTCCTTATTTTATGTAGGATCTCTTTACTGGAAACACATATTGTGTTCTATCATATACTAAAATAAACTCTTCTAACTAAAATAAACTCTTCTTAATCACAATTGCTGGTATCATATTTTGTTATAAGGGGTCGAAATTCGACCCATTCCGTCTCAAAAATGTGTTTTATTGCAGTAAACCTAACCTACTTGGAACCCATTTAAAATTCCATGGAGAACCCGGAAGTGTCGCCGTGTTTTGAACCTGTCCTTTTTAAACAGTCAAGAGATTAGTCTCCCTGTATAAGTACATTTATTCTTTCTCGGTCCTGGTTTTTGCGAATGTGAATTTTAGAAACGCTAACAAGAAATATGCAACAGAGCTGCGTTAATGTGTTTGTTTACTAAACGAAAACATTGCACAGCAAGGTCACCTAATTCGTATTTTCCGTAAAAATATTCCGTAAATTGCCTGTGACATGTAATAGTCGCACGTCGTAGAGAACGCTAACGCGCCGTGGAACTTTCTTAACGACGTGTGAAACTTACGATCTATACCGATTACGACGTGCGAAACGTACGATCTACACCGATCACCGATCACAGACGCTTCAAAATTAAAGCGCTTCAGAGTCCTAGAAATACGCAAAAACATATAGAAAACTCCTGGGTACACGCAATCCTCCATAAAAATGTAAGCATTCTTCAAAATCCATTATTTCTGTTAACAATGGAACGCCGGTAAATTACTTTTGGCTTTCAACTGTTAATCACGTCTGCGTGACTTCACCGTGAGACAGGAAGCTGGTCAAAAATGAGACCGGAAGTTTCAAAATGGCGTCGTCCGCCATCTTGGAGACAAAATTCAAGTTTGACGCACTACGAAAATGAAAATTAGTAGCGTTAGTTAGTGAGTATTTAACATATTCATTCCCATACATACATGTACATACGTGTAACCTATAGTCGGGCCCGACTTGCCTTCGACAGGTCGAGCTTTGCCCGTATTATTTGTAAATAAAGTGGGACCCACCGTATTTACCTTTCTGCGATCACGTGACTTCCATTTTCACCATAGTAAGTATTGCGTAATATGTATAGCCCGGTAAGCTCATTCGGGAGCTATGTCGACAACGCTCACTATTAATATGAAAAAGGCACAGCCTAAATGGGGATTTATCCAGTTTGAGTAATTAACTTAAGAATGTTGGCTTGGCAAGTTTTGACATATTCAAGTTTAAGAATTGTATTTTTTAAATCATAGTTATATTTGACAACAGAATTGTTTCATGTTTTACATTCTCATAGATATGGATATGATGTAGGATTTAAGATGGTAATCAAATTTTAAGCATTTGTTTTTCTTCATATTGTTTGCGTCATTTGTGATCATTTATGTTGTCAACAAAATATATATGTGTATCAAGAAAAGGTAGGTCATCACACTTTTTTCCGACTAGACGTCTTTGAAGAGACATTCTAACTACAAAACTGAACATTTTCACCATTTTTTTCATAACATTACATTTATTGAAAAACAAAGATTAATTTTCGATTACCTATTATATATATGCACATCTTTGAAAACATAAACAATTGTAATTTTCATTCGTCTTTTTACTTTAAAAGCACTTTAAAAGGTGGGATACGGTCCATATACCGTATCCCACCTTTTTCTTTACAAACAAAAATCAATATATAAACAACGTACGTTATAATGCTCAACTTTTGTTAAAACTTGTATATGACAAGGTACTATGACATTTCTTTCAAAACAAGTAAATATATATAGATCCAGGTTCTAATTATTTTATTATTACAGTTTCTATAAGTTACACATATTTTGGAGTTACATGTAGTTTGACATTTCGCTGTAAAAATACTGTACACACAATTTTGCTGACATGGATATCGAATATAAAATTAGCTCAGTATCTACTTTTATATATCTATTTCCTTAAAATATCAAACTGTATAATGGAGGATACTGCACTCATCTTCCTTTTTATGTAAAAAAAAAAGGACAAGAGATCACATGCACGTGTTCTGGGATGAAAATTGAAATAAAAGTTCCTGATTTCGGAATCAATCGAGATATTGCGAAGGTGCATGGACGTAGGTAATCGGATGCAAATGTCAGATTATTAACGATGTCGCAACATACAAAGTGAACTAAGTAATGCATATCAACAGTGTTAACATTGATAACAGACAAAAGGAAAAGCCCAAGGTGTTATGGTTTTAGTTTTCCTTTTTCTTTATACTGTATTGTGTACGAAACAACAATTATAATACACCCATACGTACGTCTAGTTTGTAATCATCTCCAATAAGTATGTGCGCATGACCTGGGAAAGATTGGTTGACGTCGTACAATGATGTAGATAGAATTTCTAAGAACACGCTGGGATTTTGTTAAGTACGTTAGTACTTTGAATCTAAAATATGCCAACTAAAATAATTTCGGCATCATAGTTTACTAGCACCACAAACATCACCACAAATGCTTTTGCAAAATACGTTTTTGAAATGTTTAATGTTAACGCTAGTGATGTACCGATTAATCGATTGATTTAAACCCAACATCGGTTTGTTAGGCATCCGATTATGATGATCGATTATGAAGGCATATAATCGATCATCGGTTAAATGTAAACGTGCACTTTTATTAACATTCAAAATAGAAATAAACATAATTATCCAGGAGACAACTCTTGTAAAAATGAGTATGATACACAAATAAACACATTTATATCAGTTAGAATAAAATACAGACTTTCATGGCATCAAAACTCAGATTAACATACACATACTATACTTCGTATACGGGTAAGTATTATCGAGGTAATTTAAAAAGATCCATATTTCATTTCATGCAACAATACATTTAAAGTATAATTCTGCATCTTGATCGCGGGAAGTAGGTAACTAGTAGATTTAAATAATCTAGAAGATAAGCACACATTTCAAATGTATGCATGCTAAACTGTTCGTGACTCAAACCCGTGGTCCAAAGCATAAAATTATAATGTGACAAAAAATATGGTTGTAATTTATTCGATAAATCTGAATTAAAACACTCTGCGTTTGCTTTCATAACAAAATGTTACGTTTAACTGAAACAAATAATATATTATTAAACTTGTTTGCCAGGTTTGCACGTGAAAAGCCGTATCATAAAAGTGTTTCGGTTGTAATATGTATATTTGGCATTAGTGAAAAGGACTGCAATATTGATGACGATGAGAAACTTTATGAAGCTCGATAATCCATCAAGTTTTTCGACATTTACACGTTCTTTCAAAACGTGCACCTTAAGGAACCCGTAGGGTACACGTACGGGTTCTTGCGATCCCGTGGCCAAAAAATCGTAAGAAGACGCAGAGAACCCGTAGAACGCCCGTAGACCGCCCGTATCCATGTGACCATAACATCGCAGGTGGGAGATTTCGTACGGACTTCCCACGGGCCACAGGCCCGTACGGCTCCCCAAGTCCTACGGGCCCGGGACCACCCGTAGGTCTCATCTGACCGAGGCATTAGAAAATGAGCTCGTTCTTCTGTCGCAACAGGTGATATGATTCCTCCAGTACGTTATGAGATTAACTTTCTTTCATTTTCAAGAACTTTGAGAGGGCTGAAGGCTCAGTGAACAATTAAAATAAATGTAAGGATGTCTCGTGTTGTCAATACATTGTTATTATTACTGTGATCTTGGTCAAAGGCGAATGTATCTGATTTAGAAAAAGTGCATGTTAATGCATTGCTTTCTTTGAATCCTGTTCGTTTTCTTCAATGTGGAAGACTGTCTATTCAGAACAGAACCGTATGACATGTCGTTGCTTTAAAAAGAAAAAGATATAAAAAGATGAACCAAGTTACGGACAATTCTTATGTAAAACGTCTATGTCTTTATGAACGTGTTGCAACTCTGAAAGTAATAACGTCGATGCTAAAGTGGATAAAGTAATAGGAGAAATAGGACTGTGGGGTCCACTTTATCAAGTTTTGTTTGTGTTTCATTATAAATACATAGAATATGATCATGAATAAATTGTTTTGGTTTTTGCATGAATTAAATGGTATTAAAATTGTATTAAAAGCATTTTGCAAAATAAAAAAAAGGATATCATATTCTAAACTTAAAGGGACACACGGCAATCTTGATGGGTAACGCATCTTTTGGCATTAGTGAAAAGGACTGCAATATTGATGACGATGAGAAACTTTATGAAGCTCGATAATCCATCAAGTTTTTCGACATTTACACGTTCTTTCAAAACTTGTCTTTTGATCGCTTTTACGGTAAAAAAGTCAACAAAGTGCTGGATTCAGATATGTTTTGGCTTCATAACTATATTTACCGAATTGTGTTGACCTAAAGCGCACATTCCCTTAGAAAATGAGCTCGTTCTTCTGTCGCAACAGGTGATATGATTCCTCCAGTACGTTATGAGATTAACTCCCTTTCATATCCAAGAACTTTGAGAGGGCTGAAGGCTCAGTGAACAATTAAAATAAATGTAAGAATGTCTCGTGTTGTCAATACATTGTTATTATTACTGTGATCTTGGTCAAAGGCGAATGTATCTGATTTAGAAAAAGTGCATGTTAATGCATTGCTTTCTTTGAATCCTGTTCGTTTTCTTCAATGTGGAAGACCGTCTATTCAGAACAGAACCGTATGACATGTCGTTGCTTTAAAAAGAAAAAGATATAAAAAGATGAACCATCTTGTATAGTCAAATGCTGTACATTGTGTTTAATTTAAGCTCATGTTCAGACTGACGTTTGTATCTACATGAACCAACATACGGATGTGAGCTTGAAAGACAGGAATACACCGAAGTAACCCTTTTAATTATTAATATTGGTCTATGGTGCTATCTTGCAGAAACACGTAGGACTCATGATTGAGGTACCTGATGGGGCATAGTAGTAACTTGACTCTGATTTTACCGAAGGATGAAGCCGTTCACCTGGCATCTCCGTGTATCAGTTAATACATACAGAAAGGGAATCCATGAGAGGCCATATAAACAAACAAGACAGAAAAAAAGCAAAGTAGGATTTATTGAACCTTTTCATGAAAATAGTATAAGATGCAATACCTATCACGCTCCTAACACCATCCGAAGAGGTATTTTTAACTTAAGGCCACACAGATTACTAGTAGTAGTATATATTATTGCTAGTACTACTAACACTATTGCTATACTATATCTGCTACTACTACTACTACTACTACTACCACTACTACTTCTACTACTACTACTACTACTGCTACTACTACTTCTACTACTACCACTACTACTACTACTACTACACTAGATATACTACTACTACTACTACTACTACTTCTTCTACTACTACTATACTAGATCTACCACTACTACTACTGCTACTATACTAGATCTACTACTACTACTACTACTACTATTATTACTACTACTATACTACTACTACTACTACTACTACTGCTGCTGCTGCTGCTACTACTGCTGAACCTTTTCACTACTACTACTACTACTACTACAACTACTACTACTATACTATATCTGCTGCTGCTGCTGCTACTGCTACTGCTACTGCTACTACTTGACCTAAAACCTTCCCAGTAAATACTATTATATTCACATCGTGTTGACAAGCCGCTTCTATATGATTTAGGCAGGGAGTTATTATGAAGACAACCAACAGTGGAAATTATCTTTTAATCAAACGACATTAAAATATAATTTGACAATTCCCGCATCTGTGAGTTCATCGGCACGTCTTGTCTGAAAAACATGTAAATAACTGATTGAAATATATATGCATGGTCAATGACATCTAGCATCTGAAGATTGATATATTGAGCAAAATTATAGAGTACCCACTGTTAATGCCGATATTTCAATATGCCATATGTTTTTTTGTGAGTATAAATGCTTAAACAGAGTTTTAAACCATGTTAATAATTTTCTTTAATAGAACGCTTTTTGATGTTTTTAAGTACACTTAATTGAGGACAAAATATTTCAGTAAACAATGAGGCCAGTGGATATTAAAAAGCTGTTATCTGCAAAATCTGTCATCTTTTATTTATTTTTTGAGCAAGAAACCTACAGAAAATATTGCAGTTTTTAAGAATATGGGGATACCTTCTTTTTTTACCTATTGGTGGCGAACAATCTACATGTACTTATTTCATATATATCATTAATTATTTCATGCTTTGTTGACCAGAAAAATAAGGGACACAGTGGGAATATTTATTTTTTACATTTGCTCAGTATATACATACAGAGTGTCAAATGGGATACTTCTTCGCGTTCAGTATATTGTGTAAATCCTAATAGGCGACCACCCCGTTACCCGTACATGCAATGGGAACATGAAGGTTTATGCGTGTTCAATAAATAACATCTTATTTATATAAAATATTTACTGAGAATCACAATACAAATAAATAAACAATAATAGTATGTATCCTAGATGATTACACTTATTTCCCCTAATTTAATGATAACAATATATACAAATTGCTTATCTGGAGGGGATATTTTGGTTTCATCAAATTTATAATAATACACATCTTAACACAAATTAGTATAATTTTAACTGGAGGGTAGTCTTAACTATTGGGGGAGTGGGGAAGGGGCAAATGTCCTAGATATCATTTGAACTGGATGGCAAATATCCTAGCTCACATTCAGTTGGAGGGAAAATGTCCTAGCTTACATTTCACTTGGGGGGGCTTTGCATTGTTGTACTGTATGTGTGTGTGGAGTGGGGGCAAATATCCTGGGGAGCAAATGTCCGTATCCCAAACTTTATAGCTATATTTACATTGTAGTTAGAATGAACCACATTTTCTTTAGAATTAGGAGGTGGTTAAATGTGAAAGTATGCGGATACTTATTTTGCACGAAAATTGTCAAAGTATCACGCCTTGGCTCATGAAATTAAAATACCTTACACATGGTAAGTTTGTATATACCCCTAGTCGCTCTTGTTATATCTTTGCTGAGAGAGAATCTGGGTAAGATTGAATATCTCTCTACGGACCCTTGTCGTATCCTTGTCGGTAGTATCAGTCTACTGTGAAAACACATACAAAACGACAAATCTACGCCGCAAATGAGCTCAGAATAAATAAATCAGCTTCGCACCTGCTGTTTGATCCTTGGGTGCCAAGTATCACATGGTCATGCCAAGGTACGTTTTATTGTAACATTCAGTATGTAAATACATCCTTTATTTGGTGTCCAGTTTCTTAACCTTCCTCTTATCGGCTCCTTTGTTCGCTTACCCTCTCTGCGTCTTCCGACAACTTTGTTATTGTCACACTTACATGATGGATCGCTATCTCTCGTGAGATACTTGAATCGCTCTTTTTTCCATCCACTAGGTTTTTCTAAATTCCATCTTCGGGATGAAAAATAAAGCTTTCAAAAATATAAACAACGAGTTTTTAAACTTAAATAATGTAATACTACTGTGAAAATATAAACACAGTTGTCCCGAGAATCTCTGTTTATTGAGAATCTCTATAATTCATCCATGTCAGCTGACACCAGAGCAATAAAATACTCGTTTTCGCGCAACATTTGACAGCAAATAGGCACATTTAAAAAGTTAGAAAAAAGTTGGTATAAAAAAATGCTATCTGCAAATAGAGATAAGGCAGTGATATATACTTCTAACATTTAATTCTACATGGACAAAGTTTTAGCTCACTATCTGACATTTTAGGTGATTTATTGCCATTTTATTGACCTCATACTGGATATGCCAACACCAAGCTGATTATCATGTAACTTGAGCTGAGTCAAAACTATAACTGAACAATCGAATTGTTTTTCATCTATTCATTCCTTTTAGTGGTGGGTGGGCTGATTATTTAAAGCATACGACGGAATCCGTCTCTTTTTCCAATCAGTTTTGCTTACCACAAGGTACATTAACACAGTTCTAAATTACAACATAATATAATTTTGTAGAATAACGTAATATAATTATGAAAAGCATGATTAAAAAAAATTACGCCCAACGTGGGGCTCGAACCCACGACCCCGAGATTAAGAGTCTCGTGCTCTACCGACTGAGCTAGCCGGGCTGTGATTATATGATATAATATGCATATATTATATAGTATATAATCTTTTATTTTTACTTTTAAATTATCAAAAGTATTTAAGACAGCTATATAAATATATACGTTAATATAAACATAGACAAACGTTGTATTTATTGTTTGTTTTTATTTTTTTAAAAAGAGTGGGGAAAAAAGGGGGGAAAATAACGCGCCAACAAAAATGCGCGCCAGATGTTATCAAGCGTTTAGCGGCCTACATATAAATACAGGTAATGTAGCGCATTCAATACTTAACATTCCCGTCCATGTGTGTTACAGTAAAGACATCATTAAACGCAGGTGTACAATTATAAATACAGCACAGACCATGAGTATTTAAAGCTATGGTAGGGCTATTAGATATATATAGATTAGTCTATTAATCTAGAACATAACTATTATTTTATAAAACAAGTAAGCAACTCCACATTTTCATGATAACTCGTAACAGTTGTCTATGTCAGGAAGTGTGACTTGTAAGATTGTAACTGTAACCAAAAAGAATATGCCGACTCTACGCGTAAATGTTTATACGAGTGCATAGTGCGGGTTAATAGTACCAAGCGGATCCAATGCGGGGGTGCCGGGGGCACGCGCCCCCACTAAAACCTGAAACGTAATGAAAATTCATATGTAAAAAGCGCGTTTTTCCTTTTTGTTTATTTGGTTTTCAACGGTTTTCTTTAAGTTGGGCCCTCCCCACGCCATCACAACCGACCCCAACTGTTTGTTTTTTTAAAGTTTTTGACCACCCTAATCGCAAATCCACCCCTGGTTTCTTTAATTTGCTCTGAAAAATAAATCGCAATAAGTAACAAACATATTGTTTTTATTATAAGCCGTAAAAATATAAGGTTTTATGATTAATGTACTGAATATAAGGTTTACGATTCACTGTTCTGAAAACACAAACAGTGAAAATATAAGGTTTTGTCAAATTATATACTACTACTATAGATCTGCTATTAGTAATGAAATAAACAATACTACTTATAATAAAACTACTAGATCTAGGCAACTGCTGCTGCATCTACTACTAGCACTACTACTGCTTGTGCTGCCGCTGCCGCTACCGCTACCACTTCCATTACCACTTCTACTACCGCTTCCGCTACCGCTACCGCTACCACTACCACTATCACTACCACTATCTCCACTACCACTACCACTACTACCACTACGGCTACCGCTACCGCTATCGCTACCGCTGCCGCTGACGCTGCCGCTACCGCTACCGCTGCCGCTGCCACTATAACTACCGCTACCGCTACCGCTACTACTACTACTACTACTACCACTACCACAACCACTCCCACTACCACCACCACCACCACCACTACCACTACCTTGACCACTACCACTTGTACTACCGCTACCGCTACCACAACCACTGCTACTGCCACTACCACAACCACTACACTACCACTACTTCTACTTCTCCCGTCGCGTCCTGTCCCGTCCTGTCGCGTAACACATTTTTGTCCCGTCGCGGCCCAGAGCAATACAATACTCGTTTTTGCACAGCAGGGCATCAATTATTTGACAGCAGATGGGCACATTTAAAAAGTTAGAAAAAAGTTGGTATAACAAAACGCTATCTGCAGTGATATATACTTCTAAAATTTAATTCTGCATGGACAAAGTTTTAGCTTACTATCTGACATTTTAGGTGATTTATTGCCATTTTATTGACCTCATTCTGGATATGCCAACAACACCAAGCTGATTATCATGTAACTTGAGCTGAGTGAAAACTACTACATTTTTCGAGAGAATCCTATAACTGAACAATCGAATTATGTTTTTTATCTATTCATTCCTTTTAGTGGTGATTATTTAAAGCATACGACGGAATCCGTCTCTTTTTCCAATCAGTTTTGTTTACCACAAGGTACATTTACATAGTTCTAAATTACAACATAATATAATTTTGTAGATAACGTAATATAATTATGAAAAGCATAATTAAAAAATTACGCCCAACGTGGGGCTCGAACCCACGACCCCGAGATTAAGAGTCTCGTGCTCTACCGACTGAGCTAGCCGGGCTGTGATTGTATGGTAAAATATGCATATATAATAGCACTACCACTTGTACTACCGCTACCGCTACCACAACCACTGCTACTGCCACTACCACAACCACTACCACTACCACTACCACTACCACTACCACTACCACTACCACTACCACTACCACTACTTCTACTACCACTACACAAAGTGAAGTGTGTAGCTATATAGGCATTACGTTGTCCGTAACGTCCCGTCGCGTCCTGTCCCGTCCTGTCGCGTAACACATTTTTGTCCCGTCGCGGCCCAGAGCAATACAATACTCGTTATTGCACAGCAGGGCATCAGTTATTTGACAGCAGATAGGCACATTTAAAAAGTTAGAAAAAAGTTGGTATAACAAAACGCTATCTGCAGTGATATATACTTCTAAAATTTAATTCTGCATGGACAAAGTTTTAGCTTACTATCTGACATTTTAGGTGATTTATTGCCATTTTATTGACCTCATTCTGGATATGCCAACAACACCAAGCTGATTATCATGTAACTTGAGCTGAGTGAAAACTACTACATTTTTCGAGAGAATCCTATAACTGAACAATCGAATTATGTTTTTTATCTATTCATTCCTTTTAGTGGTGATTATTTAAAGCATACGACGGAATCCGTCTCTTTTCCCAATCAGTTTTGTTTACCACAAGGTACATTTACATAGTTCTAAATTACAACATAATATAATTTTGTAGATAACGTTATATAATTATGAAAAGCATAATTAAAAAATTACGCCCAACGTGGGGCTCGAACCCACGACCCCGAGATTAAGAGTCTCGTGCTCTACCGACTGAGCTAGCCGGGCTGTGATTGTATGGTAAAATATGCATACATAATACAGTATATAATCTTTTATTTTTACTTTTAAATTATCAAAAGTATTTAATTTATTTTTTGTTTTTATTTTTTTAAATACTGCTACCGCTCCCGCTTCCGCTACCACTACCACTACCACTTCCACTACCACTTCCACTACCACCACCACCACTACCACTACCACTACCTTTACCACTACCACTTCTACTACCGCTACCGCTACCACAACCACTGCTACTACCACTACCACTACCACTACTACACATAGTGAAGTTTGTAGCAATATAGGAATTACGTTGTCCGTAACGTCCCGTCGCGTCCCGTCGTGTAACACATTTTTGTACCTTCGCGGCCCGACGCGTCGCGGCCCGTCGCGTAACACATGGTCATTACTTGAAATTCCTCAAACACTTTTGAATGGGATGCTCCCAAACTTCATATAAACATAACAGCTGATGCCCATATGTTCCTCTGCATCACCCATTGTTGATTGCTTAATTTACTACAGAAGTATGGCCATTTATGTGACTTAAAATTTAAAGCCCCAACTGCCTTATAAAAGCCAGAAGATGGCGCTGGGGTAGGTTTCTGTATAAATTACGCATGTTTCACATCAGAGGTCCCTTTTTCAAAATTTTGAATAAACTACTGAAAAATAAATTATGAAAAGTTGCAAAAATACACATTTAAACATGTTAAATCAATTGGTGAATTATTTTTTTAAACGATCATTTCCAAAGTGTAGTTTCAAAAAATAATTTAAACCAACTGTCAAACAATTTGAATTTGGCGGGAGGAGCTATGAGGTTATGACCCTTGCTAATACAGAATGTAAACATTTCCCACGTGGCTGTGTTTATCAACAAGCGTGCTGCAGCAGACGGCTTATGAACTACTAGTTCTTGAGCTGGCTTAAGACCCTCCTCCCCCCACAGGGGAAATTTTGTAGGGTGTGATTTTCTGAAAGAACATGCGTTAAGCTTCAAACTGAGACATGTGTGCCATCTGAGCGTTGGGCTTTAGTGAGTTTTGGGGGAAACGTTGCGTTTTTAAACGAAAATCGCCAAAATCTGGAATTATTTTTTAGAAAAAGAATGGAATATATTAGAACCAATTTGAATAAGTGGAATCTTTCTCGGAACGCATCTCTACATGTCCCACTATATAATTTATGGATCCGATACTTAAATATTGAGATTTGTGGTAAAAATCTTAAAAAATTGAATAAAATTGCTGATTTCTGTAATACATTGGCGGTATTAAACTAAAAATTAGAAATATATCTAATACAACAGAAAAAGAAAATATTGTAACCTTTTTGGGCAGGGTAAGGTCCAGTGATTAAATAGAAAAAAGTTCCAAACCGCATGATGTTTGGAAATGCCTTAATTTTGGGGCGAAAAATGTGTATTTTTGTCAAAAATCGCCGGAATCTGGAATTATTTTTTAAAATTAGTTTCAACAAAAACGTATCAAATTGAAGCAATAGAATGTTGTACAGCATATATATTCAATTTTTTCCTGGCATCATATATAACATATGTGCTCAAATATTGGCATTTTAGAGCAAAATGTTGGAAAAAAATGACAAAACTCACTGATTTCTGTAATCCATTTGGGGAATTGGGTTAACATTTAGAAAAAAAATAAAATAATACAATAGAATAAAGACATATTGTAACATTTTGGATAGACAAAGGTCCAATAATTAAGTAGTAAAAAGTTCTGAACCATATGATTCTTAAACAATTGCCTTAATTTTCAGGCGAAAAATGTGTATTTCCGTAAAAAATCGACGGAATCTGGAATTATCTTTTGAAAATAGTTTGAACATAAACTTATCAAATTGAAGCAATACAATGTTGCACACTATACATATCCAAGTCATTTATTGTATCAGATATAACATATATGCTCAAGTATTTATATTTTAGGGAAAAATGTTGAAAAAATGACTAAACTCGCCGATTTCTGTAATGCATTGAGGTATTGGAAAAAAATTAAAAGTGCATAGAAATAACGAAAAAAACAATATAACATTTCTGCAGTCGAATGTGCAATAATATACCAGAAAACCCATAAGAAGATGGTAAATGCTGCTTTATTTTGTTGGAGGAAAATGTGTTTTTAATAAAACATAAACAAAATCTGGATTTTTTTCTTCAAAAAGTAATTTCAACATACATGTTACAACGACATATCGCCAGATGAGAGAAAAAAGTGCCATCTTTCTTCTATGGAACATTCCTATTCTCACCAGGCGATATTGCCATGGACCCATCATATGTTTCCAAGGAGTGCATGGCAGGCTGACATTTTATTTGCTCAAACAAGCCTTCTCTAGCTGATATCTTATGAGAATTTGTTAAAAAATTACATGACAGAACCTCCCGAACAATACAACACATCAGTTGAGCTGGCTGTAGACACTCCCTCCTCCTTAACCCAGGTAGCCCTCCCCTTATACGGTCTAGCGACCGAGTGCCACGCGTAGCGGGAACCTTTGCCGAGGCTGGCCATCGTTCCCGTTGAGTCACAAAACCTGTGGGTCGGCCCAGCGGCCGTCGTCTTTGGGTCGCTCAAGGCTATTTCTGTCTATATAACTATACTGTATATAGCTCTATGTGCCATGTTCGAGACCCGAACTCGGGAAGCCTTCCCCCAGAAACGACCTAGGGATTGAGTGCCACGCATAGCGAGGACCGTTGCCGACGGCTTACCACCGTTCCCGTTGGGTCACAATACCTGTGGGTAGGCCCAGCGGCCGTCGGCTGCGGGTCGCTCAAAGCTATGTACTATATAGCTCTATGTGGCATGTTCGAGACCCGAACTCAGACAGCCTTTCCCCTTATCGACCTAGGGACCGAGTGCCACGCGTAGCGAGGACCGTTGCCGACGGCTAGCCACTGGTCCCGTGGTGTCACAAAATATGTGGGTCGGCCGAGCGGCTATCGGCCGAAGGTCGTTAAACGCTATTTCCCTCTATATAACTGTATATAACTCTATGTGCCATGCTCAAGACTCGAACTCGGGTAGCCCTCACCCTGATAAGGCCTAGGGACCATGTACCACGCATAGCGGGGACCTTTGCCGACGGCTGGCCACCGGTCCCGTTGTGTCACAAAATATGTGGATCAGTCCAGCGGCCATCGGTCGCTCAACGCCATTTCCCTCTATACATATATAACTATACTGTATAAAGCTCTAGGTGAGTTACGAGGTTCGAGACCCGAACTCGGGAAGCCTCCCCCCTGATACAGCCTAGTGATTGAATGCCACGCGTTGCCGGGACCTTTGCCGACGGCTGCCCACTAGTCCCGTTGTGTCACCTAATCTGTGTCGGCACAGCGGCCGTCGGCCGAAGGTTGTTCAACGCTATGTCCTTCTATATAACTGCAGAGACTCGAACTCGGGTAGCCTTCACACTGATAAGGCCTAAGGACCATGTACCACGCATAGCGGGGACCTTTGCCGACGGCTGGCCACCGGTCCCGTTGTGTCACAAAATATGTAGATCGGTCCAGCGGCTATCGGCCGATGGTCGCTCAACGCTATTTCCCTCTATACATATATAACTATACTGTATAAAGCTCTAGGTGAGTTACGAGGTTCGAGACCCGAACTAGGGTAGCATGCCCCTGAAACAGCCTAGCGATTGAATGCCACGCGTTGCCGGGACCTTTGCCGACGGCTGCCCACTAGTCCCGTTGTGTCACCCAATCTGTGACGGTCCAGCGGCAATACGAGACTGCACTATTTCGTATGTGTCGTGCTCGGCCGTTTCAAAAGGTCCTTTATCATACTCTTTTTCTATTCAATAACTTAAGTTGGCATGAAACTTTATGGATAGGTAGCTTTTTTAAAAAGAAATCTTGGGATTGCATTTGGGGTCACTGGATTCAAGGTCAACGACACTGGTATTAAAATAGGATATGCTTTACGCTCAATAACTTCAATTAAGAATGATGTATTGGCATAAAATGATATAGATAGGTATCTTATATCAAAATCAAGCTTTGGATTGTATTTGGTGTCACTGTGTAAAGGTTTTCGCTCAATAACAGTTACTAAATTTAGAAAAACGGTTTCCGCTCAATAACTTCAGTTAGGAATGATATATTGGCCTGCAACTTTCTGGATAGGTAGCTTATACGAAAAGGAAGCGTTTGAGGTCATTGTGGTTAAGGTTACTGTTACTGAAAATAGAAAAACGGTTTCAAAATATTTTCAGAATTATCCCCTTTGACTAGTTTCATAATAAGTCACATTTCTTTACTTAGAATTTGCTTTAAGTTTATGACCAGTTCCTCAGTAACTTGAAAAACGTTGTATCACAAATACTGTATGTTGAAAAGAAACTAACATCTGTTGTGAACACATTGCATACACTATTCAAATGAAATTGTGGAAAACCCGGCTTTAACGCCAACGGGCGTCTCTTTTATTATTACTTGCATTCCTGAAACAGTTTTGAATGTTGGTCAATTTTGAATGGTTTGTTCCCAAACTTCATATACACATACCAACTAATTACCTTATGTCCCTGTACATCACCCATTGTTGACAGCCTAATTTATAACGGAATTAATGCCCTTTGTTTCACCTAGAATTTAAGCGGGGGTATTCATCAGCTTCAGTGATAGGTCTAGTTTAAATATGAGTTTAATTTTGACATTGTATATTATTGTACATTTAGATTGTCATTTAAGTTATTTCACAAAACACAGGTTTTAGTTTTGGTTAAAATCTTAATTATTGCTATTCTCTTTTTAATTCTTTGAGGTGACATACTTTTCTCTCAGGATTAATTTTATTAATCAGTTTAACAAAAGCAGTGCAATCAAGATAAGTTCACAGAAAAGCCTAGCTGATTATTTAATTGTTAGTTGTAGACACTTGTCAAACTCAGCTAAAACTTAATATCCTGCATAAACAATAAAGCTTTTCACACCATCAGTTATTTCCAGGGGACACATTTTCACAGCCCCGCCTGCCTGATATGTTTTCAAAGGAGGTTATGACCCTATCATTTTCCAACGCACTGCATGCTTGGTGGTGGACCCATTTACAGTTCGCCACAGAGTGACTGTGCTTTCCTCTTAAATTGTGCGATGACCAGACAGGCTGTGGACCCTATGCTGACGTCCACCTAAAGCCCAAATGGACGGTGACGTTTGATGTTTGTCTGCAATCTTGTCTTGTCGTGCCCTCAGTGGTTTATTCTCTTGTTGCTCTGGCTTCTGCCAAGTCTTTGAATACCTTTTTTGTGGCTTTCTAGTCTATTGTTCTTTTTTGTACTTTTATATACACGAGCATCTTTGTGTTTTACTTATATTGGCTATTAATGCTGCCTTGTCTGTTAGAGAATAGTTCATGGCGGGGATTTCTTTATTTACACTGTCCACAAAGTGAACTGACCCAGTTAATATTGTCTATAAACACGATCTCAACACGACTATAAACACGATAATGTCAGTTATAAATACTAGCTTGAAGAGTTTGAACACACAAGTCGAACAGATTACACAGACGTGTGACGAACTGAAACAGGATAATGTGAGACTACAAGAGAAAAATTGTCAGTTAGAGACTCGTATTCTTAAATTGGAAGATGGTTTAGATAAAAAAGAGGCATACTCCAGGCGGAATAACCTACGCTTCGATGGTATTGAAGGCCCCAGTAACGAGAAATGGGAGGTAAGCGAGGAAAAGTGCGGAGATGTATTCAGGACACGATTGGGCTTCATGGTGGTGCTACAATGGACATAGAGCGTGCACATCGTATAATAATGGTCGGAATAATGGCAATTGCGCAATAATTGTTAAATTCACGAAATTTAAGAATAAATACCGAGTGTTGAGAACCGCCAAAGACAATCTCCGCAGAGATTCGTCGATTAGTTAGAAAATGTTATAACATTCATCAGACATAATTAGATAAAATTTGGATGATATGCAGTAACATATGTGTTAACCTTCGGAATCGATTTCTATCATTTGTCTTGAAAATCAACCCGTGTGTAGAGAGGTTCTCGTTTATAAAGCTACTGGCGGGTTCCCTATCTAAAACCAACATATCAACAGGCAACAATAACGGCGATAAACATAGGGACGTGAAATAGATCAGACTTGTAGCATGGTAACGAGTTCGCGTATTTAAGTATGATGTGATGAAACATCATCACCATTTAAGGTGATGGTTTTTTAAAAGTTCCCTGACTGTTTACATCGTGTTGACAAGTCGCTTCTATATGATTTTGGCAGGGAGTTATTATGAAGACAACCAACAGTAGAAGGGATATTTTAATCAAATGATATTAAAATATAACTTGACAATTCCGGCGTCTTTGAGTTCATCGGCACGTCTTGCCTGAAAAACATGTAAATAACTTATTGAAATATATATGCATGGTCAATGACATTTAGCATCTGCAGATTTATATACTGAGCAAAAGTAAAGAGTACCCACTGTTAATGCTGGTATTTTCATATGCATGTTTTTCAGTGAGTATAAATACTTGGAGTTTTAAACCCTTTTAATACTTTTCTTTAATAAAACGCGTTTTGATGTTTTTAAGTATGCTTAATTGAGAACAAAATATTCCACTAAACAATAATGCCAGTGGATGATAAACAAAGAAAAGGTTATAAGTACAACAGGAAGAGTAGCATTCACAGAACACAGTCACTCCAACACGTATTACAACGCAAAGGTGATTCAAAAAGTACATCACAAACACATTCAATAAAAATGCACATCACAAACATACAAGGGTTGACAACAGGTGTACCGCATTGGAACGGCCAGTGTCAAAAGGGACCACCGGGGAGTTTAAACCGGTTCAAGTGTGCGCCAAACCTCACTCGTACCATGTCATCATCCCTAAACAACAGGACAGAGTAAATACAAATAATTCCCGCCGAGTTAATCGCTCACATTTGACAAAGCATAGCTAGGTGTTATAAGTAAAAAACACAGAAATGTTCATGTGTATAATATATAAAAAAAAATAAGTTTAACCTAAGAAGCTAATCTCATGTGTACTCGATTGCTATTATATTTGTCGAGCAGATCATTGTTACGATAATAAAACTAAGAAAATGTCTTATTTAACTTATGATAACGGCCACACTGTTGGAGGAGTTTTTCATTAATGTTAAGATTGCGAGGGTTGAATTCTCAACAAGGCTACTAGCTCTGGTAAAACAAATTAACCGAGAAATATACGCTCCATAAACAACAGTATTGGAGATATCCCCATCTAAATGTGGATAATTCACAATATCGAAGTCAAAATCATCTCTCTTATCATAAATTTCAGTTATCACTACTCCATTTTCAATAGAAAGATGTAAATCAAGAAACGGTTAGTTTTATCGCTAATTCTAGTTCATGTACCACGACCAATATATCAAAACTATTGACTTCCTGACTTTCCGCGATTAAAGAACATATTGTAAAATATTGCGGAATGTTCTCGAGAACTCAGGAATCAATCTGTTTTGGTCTATCAAAAACTCTGGAAAAGTTCTTGACAAACTACGGTGTAAGCATTTTCATGCCTCTTCTCTAAGCACCTACGACTTTTCTACACTGTATACTACACTACCACATCATCTTATCAAAGAAAAATTGCTTCAGCTTATTCAGAAGACATTTGCTGGAGAAGGTACAACTTTTCTAGCTTGTAATAATGTCAGGGCTTTCTTTACTAACGCCCCCATTGATAAGTGTAATATGTGGACTTGTACTGATGTTTGAAGAGCCTTATCTTTTCTGGATAACGTCTTTATAAGATACGGTAAAACTATTTACCGCCAGGTTGTTGGTATTCCTATGGGTACTAACTGTGCGCCACTTGTTGCAGATTTGTTTTTGTACTGCTATGAAAGAGATTTTATGTTGAGTTTGTTACCTGCTAGCCAGGGTGAAATTATTGATGCCTTTAATAATACTTCTCGGTATCTTGATCACATACTCAATATTGATAATCCGTTCTTTGCTCATATGGTTACTAACATTTATCCACCAGAGCTCACGTTGAATAAAGCCAACAGTTCGGATACTGTAGCAGGCATTTCTCGATCTTCATCTCTCGATTTCAAATGATTGTATTCATACTAAAATCTATGATAAGAGAGATGATTTCAATTTTAACATCGTTAACTATCCACACCTGGATGGAGATATACCTCGTGCTACCACATATGGGGTGTATATCTCCCAGCTAATTCGATTTGCTAGAGCGTGTAATGATGTTATAGACTTCAATGATCGTAATCAAGTTATTACAAGTAAACTTCTTCAGCAGGGTTTTCGTTATCACGAACTACGTAGATCTTTCTCTAAATTATACCGCCGCAACGAAACACTTCTGCGACTAGGCATATCACAACCCTCATTTTATGGAGATGTGATCTATAAACTTCGAAAGTTAAAGGGGTCTGACGGGTTTCCTGACCGCTTTACAAATTTAATCAGGAAGTTCGTCAGAAAAAGATATAACCCCTTGGTTTTACAGAGCACTGCATGTTTAGTGATTGACCCCGCTACAGTCAGTCATTACGCTTCACTTTGCACTTGTGCGATGACTGGACTACCTCTTGGGACTCTATGATTGTACCTACTGAAACCCCAACTAAGAGAGGTGGGTGCATGAGCTTTCGTCCCTCGGGTTTTCTGGTCGTACCCTAGATTGGTCTTCTCTTTAGCTGCAACTACTATGGTTGTTCAGTACGATTCTGGATACATCCTGAGATGTTTATTATTTTGTATGTATATCTTTAGTTGGTTTCTCTGGATGTGGCCTTTATTGTTAGAGATTTCCTTTTGATAGGATTTAGTTTTGTTTACACTGTCTTGTCTATTTGGGCGCTGAAGACAGGATAATAGCGAGGATTGTGCGCATACAAAATCGATTCAAGCTAACCAGTAGGTCTTATTGCCTACTGACCGTTCCAACCCTGTCTTCACCACCCTTTCTGTTGTTTTTTGTCTCTTTCATTGTAGTTTCAAGTCCTTGTTTGCAGTACAGTGCGGACCTACGATGCCATTGCGTTCGGACGCTGTGGTTTCTATAGGACCCTATATTTCATTTTGACAGAATCCGAAACGTTAGCTTTATTGATTTTAGGTCTGGAGGATATAAATGCTAGGGACCACAGGAGAAGGATTATCCAAATTAAGTATATCATCCAGGTAGTATGAGGTGTTCTTAAAAACGTCGATGACATCAGCTGTGTATCTGGAGAAAGACCTAACATAAAGTCACGTTCGTGGCAATATAAAAACAAATTTGCGACAAGGGGTTCACAGTGTTATCTGCTAAATCTGCCCATTTTAAGGGTGTGTGTGGTAAGGGGGTAAGGGGGTTAGGGATTAGTTAGGGGCGGTGGTGGAAGGGGTAAGAAACCTACAAAAAATATTGCAGTTTTTAAGAATATGGTGATACTTTCATTGTTTATCTATCTACATGTATTTATTTCATATATATCATTAACTATTTCCTGATTTGTTGTCCAGACAAATAAGGGAAAGAAAAGTGGGTACTTTTTACCTTTGCTCAGTATATATATATATAGAGTTCAAATGAGATACTTCCTTGTGTTTGAGTGATAGGTTCAGTATATTTTGTTAATCCTAATAGGCTACCACCCCGTTATACATTAAATTATTCATGTCAAAATAAATAGCATGTACATATCAAAAATAACAAGGGTCTCACATTTAATAATAGGTAAATTGATAAAAATGTTCAGTGGCAAAACAAAATATCGTCCACAGTATCCCTTACCAACATGGTAATGATGTTTCTCGATAAGTTAATGTGAGAAGGAGCACTCGGTAGATGAGTGGGCGATAAGTATTAGATTGATCTGTAAGAAAAAGTATTGATGTGAAAGTCATTGTGTTGTGATGAGCTTATATATGTGGGTGATAGAATAATGAGCGAGTGGAGAGGTAGTGCAGGGATATGTGGTGTTGTGGATGAGAAAGTAATACGTGGACTTGCGAGTGAATCTGTTAAATACATTTTAATAAGGATATATAGATAGTAAGGAGATACAAATGGATATTTACGTTACACATGGCAGAGAAAGGAAACACAGCTTACTGATTAAATGAGTGTATGATAAATTTCTTGGTGGTTCGACAGAAAGATAATATAACCGTTCTGTAAGTGTGTACGTGTCATAACGGAAACAATGGACCTACAATGTGAATAAGCTTGGTAGTGGACCCATTTTCTGTTCGCCAATATGCTTTCCTCTTTAATTGTGACCGGACAGGCTGTGGACCCTATGATGACGTCTACCTGAAGCCCAAAAGGACGATGATGTTTCATGTTTGTCTGCAATCTTGTCTTGTCGTGCCTTTAATGGTTTATTTTCTTGTTGCTCTGGCTTCTGCCAAGTCATTGAGTGCCTTCTTTGTGACTTTGTAGGCTACTGGTTTTTGTATTTATATATACACGAGCATCTTTGTGTTTTACTTAAACAAGCTCGTAGATCTTTCTCAAAATGCTACCGCCGCAAAGAAAACCTACTGGAGTACAACACCAACCTGTTTTACTTTGTCTTTTTTATTGTATAATTAATTAAATGTTGCTCCTTGTTTGCAGTACAGTGCGGACCTGCGATGCCATTATGTTTGGACGCTGTGGTTTCTATAGGATCCTATATTGCCTATTAATGCTGCCTTGTTGGTTAGAGAATAGTTCATGGCGGGGATTTCTTTATTTACACTGTCCCGTTATATTGGGATGACAGTAGGATAAGTGTGAGGTTTGGAGCTCCCTACAACCGGGTTTAAACCCCCAGCGGTATTTTTTGCCACTGACCGTTACAAGGCGGTAGCCCTATCGTCAACCATTTTTTGTGTTTGTGACGTCATATGCCTTTGTTCATTATTAACATTGCCATTCATGTTTGTCGTTTTGCGTGTTTTAGGGGTTTACTGTGTTATGTGAAAGCTACATTTCCTGTTCGACGTTTATACTTATTATTTTAGAGAAACGCTCTACTGGTATAGTCGCCATTTGAACAACTTCGCGAAATGGCGAAAAAATCAATTATCATGCTGATCAATGTGCTAACCTTAGTTAAACTATAAGCAGCATTGTTTCTGATGTAAGTAAAACTGTTGTAAAAGAGGAAGAAAATACAGGTAGCATCGTGTGCACAAGGTGTTTTATTATTGTTAGTAACGGTGGCCACTTGGAAAATCAGACTGACCTTATTTGTCTTCTGTAAGGTATTTTTATTACAGAAGTTTCTACATAAAACAAGAGGCATTGTTCACCCTGGGGACTTCATGCTTGACAGCCTATGGTATACTGATCAATTTATGTAAAGGAACAGTTAAAATATATTTAATGATTCTTGAGAAGAATATGTTTCAAGATTGTTCCTTATAAATCAATATATATAAACGTTGTATATCCTTTCATCCCATAGGGATTGTAAACATTCATACCTGTGTTTCCTATACTATGTTGAAGGTTTTGGGTTCATAGATATTTTAGGTCATCCAGAATAACGAAACTTGCAACAGGAAAAGTAGCATTCCCAGAATACAGTCACTCCAACAAGTATTACAACGCAAATACGATTTAAAAATTACATCACAAATACTTTCAGTAAAAAAGCACATCACAAACATATAAGGGTTGACAACAGGGGTACCGCCTTGGAACGGTCAAAGGCAAAAGGGACCAAAAGGGGTGCATCAAACCTCACTCTTACCATATTGTCATTCCAATAAACGAGACAGTGTAAATAAAGATATCCCCACCAGGTTATATTCTCTAACAAACAAGGCAGCATTAATAGGCAAAAAAAGTAAAACACATAAATGATCATGTATATATAATATAAAAAACAAAAGCAAAAAAAGCCACAAAGTAAGTACTCATTGACTTGGCAGAAACCAGAGCAGTTAAAGAGAACACACCGTTAAGGGTACGAAAAGACAAGATTAAAGACAAACATCAAACGCTACCGTCAGATAAGGAGTTAGGTAAACGTCATCATAGGGTTCACAATCTGTCCGGTCAAAGGTATTTTTGAAGAGTTTCGAACCTTTTTTAACCGTCCATGAGTTTACAAACACTTTTTCTCACGGATCTTTAATACGGGTCTGCTTCGTATTTCTAGTAAATTCTAACTGGCCCTTATTTCGTTTTTCACTTAATGGTATTATTTTCAAAATTGCATATGAAAATGAGAAAAATGATCCCATAGAAATCTACTCACCCAAACGCAATGGCACTGTAAGTCCGCACTGGACTACAACCACAGAGCAACTTAAAAGTACAAATACAAATAGTGGTGAAGGCAGGGTTACCGACTTGGAACGGTCAGCAGACAATATGGCCGCCTGTTTAGCTTAAATCGATTTTGTGTGTACACAACGTCGTTATCATCCTGTCTTCAGCGCAGACATTGACAGGACAGTGTAAGTAAAAGAACATCCCACGAAAAAGAAATATCTACTAATAAGGCCACATCCAGATACATTAACAAACGTATTGTAAAAATATGTAAATATATTCAGTTCCAACCTAAGAGAAAACCAATCTTGGGTACGACCAGAAAACCTGAGGGACTCAAATTCAAGCATGAACCTCCCCTTTCTAGGTTCAGAAAGTGCAATTATAGCATCCCACGAGGTTGTCCAGTCATCGCACAAGAGAACAGTGAAGCGTAGTGACTGACTGTAGATGGGTCATTCAACAAGCATGAAGTGCTTTGAATACTTTTTTCAAACAATTTTCCTGATTATTTTTGTAAAGTGATCAGGAAATCCGTCAGACTGCTTTAATTTCCGAAGTTTATGTATCACACCTCCAAAATATAAATGATGTGATACTAGTATTCATAGTCGCAGAAACGTTTATTGATTTATATCGCGTATTGATGCTGCCTTGGTTGTTTGAAAATATAACGCGGCGGGGATATATTTATTTACACTGTCTCGTTTTATTCTGATGGTAAGAGTGAGGTTTGGTGAACCCTAGAACCTGTTTATCTTTAAACTCCCAACGGCCTTCTTTGAATTTGACAGTTGCAATTCGGTAGCCCTATTTTCAACCCTTTTATGTTTGTGATGTAATATATTCCATGTCCACCGCCATATACATGCCATCTTCGGGATGGTTAAAATTGTGTACTATTGATTTATTAATATTGAGTTCTGCTCAACCTGGGGCTAGAGGGCGTGAGCGGTAGCTAGCATATTTCACTACCGCTCATGAACAGTCTCAATCAAACCGAGACTGCAATATTTCGTATGTGTCGTTTTCGGCCGTTTCCAAATGTCCATTATCATACTCTTTTTTATAGCACAGTGGCGTTGCTTGTGCTGTGTGGCGGCAGTAAAACGTCTCCCCGCGCTTGCAATCAGTACTGTTATTCAATCGATCTTTGTAGTTCGCTGAGCCCGATACTTATATTTAATTATCCACACCCGATTACCGGCAGCCGTAGGCACAGTTCGGCAGCCGTAGGCACAGTTCCCGGTAAAAACAAAACAAGTTTCAAAAGGGTAAATAAATCTAGTTTTATGACTTGTTAGCCTTAAACTATTAGAAAAGTGAATCGGCCATTTTAATTTGGAAGGAATGTTGTGTATGTCACCTGATTCCCGTGAAATTTGAACCGATATTACGCGAGTTACGGTAGGTTAAATGTTGAAATTAAGCTAAGAAATGTGATTGTAGAAAGTTAGAGACCTGGTACTCGGTAAATAGTCAAGTTTATGAGATTTCAGACATACTGCCATTAAATATAATCTTTCCTGAATAAACAGTCCAAATTTTAGCCCACAGAACATTTTATTAAAATAATTGTGGGTTTTTAAACACGACCGGGTTTTGAAAAATGGCAGGAGTACGCTACAGTTCCATTATTTATAGGCAGGTAACTAGCACAGTTCCGAAAAATGGCAGGCGTATGGTACAGTTCCAAAAACATCGGGAGCTAAAGTATTTACTCCTTTGGTATAGTGGTGCAATTTCGAAAACACTAATGAAGAAGTATTGTAAATAAAATTATATACATCTTCGGTCCTTCCATAAACGTTTAAGAAAACCCACCAACTGTAGGGAAACGTGAATATAGGCTCGTTTGAACCTTCATTCCGACGGTACAGTACAGAGAAAGACAATCGTATGTTGTGCTGAGTTACGTCCCCTTTTTATAATTCACCATTTATGATAACAGGCGTTTGGTATTTAGATGTTTTGAAATGGATTGCTTAATTTTAATTATTGCATAGTTGAACACATCACATTAATTACGTTTTAAGGCCACTCTATGTAACAATGTATCTGAATCAAACGTCTACTGATATATAGGACACGCATATAAACCAATAATGTAGTCGCTCAAAAGATACCCATGGTAACGCAAAATACACTTTATGCAATAACAGGGCTTTAATGTCATCATTAACCAAATGAGATTATGTGTCATTTAATTATGACCATTTAAAGTTTGCCTAATGAGCATGTTTAAGCTAAAATTTAAGCTAATTAGGTACACTTAAAGTGGTCACATCTTTATGATAGATATTTTGATTTTGCCGATGAGGTTATTTTTGGGAAATTCAGACACTTAACTTTTATTTAGACAATAGACATGTACTAGTATTTCGTCTCACCAAAGCAAAAAAGTTTGAATGTCTGCATGTGTCAACTTTGAACTTTCGTGGGTATATGTGCTATATCCGTTACAATTTGATACCAACTTTAAATAATGTCCTATGATTATTATTTTTTGGGGTTAAGTACACTTTTGAGCGACTACATTATTGATTTATATGCGTGTCCTATATATCAGTAGACGTTTGATTCAGATACATTAAGTTACATAGAGTGGCCTTAAAACGTAATTAATGTGACGTGTTCAACTATGCAATAATTAAAATTAAGCAATCTATTCCAAAACATCTAAATACCAAACGCCTGTTATCATAAATGGTGAATTATAGAAAGGGGACGTAACTCATCACAACATACGATTGTTATTAAAGCGTGTCTTTCTCTGTACTGTACCGTCGGAATGAAGGTTCAAACGAGCCTATATTCACGTTTCCCTACGGTTGGTGGGTTTTCTTAAACGTTTATGGAAGGACCGAAGATGTATATAATTCTATATACAGTACTTCTTCATTAGTCTTTTCGAAATAACACCACTATACCAAAGAAGAAAATACTTTAGCGTCCGATGTTTTTGGAACTGTACCATACGCCTGCCAATTTTCGGAACTGTACTAGCTACCTGCCAATAAATAATGGAACTGTAGCGTACTCCTGCCATTTTTCAATACCCGGTCGTGTTTAAAAACCCACAATTATTTTAATAAAATGTTCTGTGGGCTAAAATTTGGACTGTTTATTCAGGAAAGATTATATTTTATGGCAGTATGTCTGAAGTCTCTTAAACTTGACTATTTACCGAGTACCAGGTCTCTAACTTTCTACAATCACATTTCTTAGCTTAATTTCAACATTTAACCTACCGTAACTCGCATAATATCGGTTCAAATTTCACGGGAATCAGGTGACATACACAACATTCCTTCCAAATTAAAATGGCCGATTCACTTTTCTAATAGTTTAAGGCTAACATGTCATAAAACTAGATTTATTTACCCTTTTGAAACTTTTTTTTTTTACCGGGAACTGTGCCTACGGCTGCCGAACTGTGCCTACGGCTGCCGGTAATCGGGTGTGTTATCGGTGGTACTTTTTCATTTCTTTTTGTTTTCTTACTTAATTTTCGATTCAGTGGTTCCACTACTCCGGCCAATTAAAGGCTTTGGGTATTGTTTAACCACTTATAGGATATGTTGTCTGCTTTTTTATTTAGTCTTTTGACTGTTACTTGTCATAACCGCTGCTCCCAACTAAATTCCATTATGTTTATTTCGCTCTTCGGGGCATTTAATTTTAATAGATACTGGGAGCATATGCCGTACGGCATGGGGAAGAAAGATACTCCATGTCCACCGCCATATGCATGCCATCTACGGGATGGTTAAAATTTTGTACTATTGATTTTATTAATATTGAGTTCGGCTCAACCCGGGGCTAGAGGGCGTGAGCGGTAGCTAGCATATTTCACTACCGCTCATGAACAACCAACATGTCTCAATCAAACCGAGACTGCAATATTTCGTATGTGTCGTTTTCGGCCGTTTCCAAAGGTCCATTATCATACTCTTTTTTTCATCTTTGTAATTATTGTTTGTTTCTGTGCGTGCTTTTGTTTGACCTTTGTCCTTGAATGCTACATTTCCTGTTCAAATGTTATGTATATTTGTACTTCTGCAGTAGGTTTTCGTTGCGGCGATAGAAATATAAAAAGATCGGACAGGGAAAGTAGCATTCAAGGAGGACAGTCAACCACAAAACACAGAAACAAACACGTAAACAGACAAACAAGAAGGCAAAAGTAATAATAAATACAAACGACATCACAAACACAAAAGGGTTGACAATAGGGCTGCCGCCTAGGAACGGTCAGTGGCAAAGTATGCCGCTGGGGGTTTAAACCGGTTTTAGGGTGCACCAAACCTCACACTTACCCTACCGTCATCCCATTAAAACAGGACAGTGTAAATAAAGAAATCCCCGCCATGATCTAATCACTAACCAACAAGGCAGCATCAATAGGCAATATAAGTAAAACTCAAATATGCTCGTGTAAATATAATACAAAAAAACAATAGCCTAGAAAGCCGCAATGAAGGTACTCAATGACTTGGCAGAAGCCAGAGCAACAAGGGCATAAACCATTAAGGGCACGACAAGAAAGATCATAGACAAACATCAAACGCTACCGTCCCAATGCGCTTTAAGTAGGCGTCATCATAGAGTCCACAGGCTGTCCGTCATCGTACAAATAAAGAGGAGAGCATAGTGGCGAACTGTAAAAGGGTCCACAACCAAGCATGCAGTACGTTGCAAAATGATAGGGTCATAACCTCTTTTGATAAACTTTTTAACAAGTATAACAAAGATAGTATGAAAGTGATCATGACCAAGAATCTTACGGAGAAAGATCTACGTAGTTTGTGATAATGATTCAGAAGTTTACTTTTAATAAGGTGATTTCTGGAATTTAAATCCAAACATCTTTATATGTCCTAGCAAAACAAATGAACTGGGAGATATAAAACCCAGTATGATGTAACACGAGGTACGTTCCCATGTTAATGTGGATAGTTGACGAAGGTAAAAGTCATCTCACTTGTCACTTGTATGATTGTAATCATATGAAATTGAGAGATGAAGATCGCAGAATGCTGCTATGATATCTTCCAAAGGTCCACTCTCATACTCTTTCATGCAACGTGAACTTTGATAAATATGACAAAATAACAGATTATTTATAATGAGTATCACACTCAAATACCGACCAACAATCTAGCAGTAAACGGGTTTACCGTATCTAATAAAGATGACATCTAAAAGAAACGATAACCCTCTGCAAACATCAGAGAAAGTCCACTTTTATAATTACCATTAGGGGCATTCTGTATATATCATTGAATAGATAACTTAATTTCCAATTTGTTTCATAAAGGACCGAAGTTATGAGTTAAAAATATGATAACAATCCCCATATATAAATGTATGTTAAGGATATGAATCTCTGTATACAAAAGTTGAATTCCCGTTGCGATGCTATTTTTGAACCAAGAAAGACGAAACACAAACTGTTGATAGTTTAGCAACTGGCAATCAATTCAAAAATAAATTGTCACAAGCTTTGTTGCGGTTCTTGAAAAGAAGAGGTTTTAAGATTTAGGCTAATTTAGTAAAAGGAATTTGATCGACCATTTGATTTCTTCTGTAAGGTACTCCACATCCAAGTAAAGTTAGAGTAAAATGGATCTAACGGTTTCAGAGAAACGCCCACACTCAAGCAGAAGACGATTACCCTACTTGCCTTTATCATTACGTGGTCCCGCTTTAATTCCATTAAGCGATGAGAACGCTTATATTAGCAGGATGTTTAACAAATATTTTGACAGTAAAAAATATTTTTTAAAAGGAAAATGTGATAACCTGTTTAAAATTACCTATTACATTTTTTGATTTTACAATATGCGAAGTTTTAATACCTAAATTTAGTTTTTTTATTTCATACCACAGCCAACCTCGTTTTCGCTTCGTTGAGAAGGGGTTGGATGGGGTACGTTATGTACACTAGAAGTAGATATAAAAGTTGAACAGGAAATGCAGCATTCAAGGATCACAGTCAGCCAAAAGCACGCATAGAAATAAACAACAGCTTTAAACTTAAAATGACTAAAAGGCAAGATACGACATCACAAACATAAAAGGATTGACAATAGGGCTACCGCCTTGGAACGGCCAGTGGCAAAAAGGGCCGCTGAGGGTTTAAACAATATTCCAGGGTGCACTATACCTCACTCTAACTGGTGTTGTTGTAACAATGCATGATGTATAGAAGTCATGTTGCATTTAGATAACACAACTAAACTGAAGTAGGTGAATAAATATGTTGATTAAAAAAGCAGTGAGTACTGAGTAAATATATATTTGAAAACCAAAACAGCAATTAAACATGGAACAATGGATACATATGTGGTAGAGAAAAATACTAGCTGAGAGAAAGACTTAAAAAAAAAATGGTTGGACGTTTTTGAATCTAATTAAAATCAGACCATTTATCACGCTACGATTTTCTACACTACTAAGGATCTGACAAAACTGCATTGGGGGTCACGTCAGGTTGTCCTTACGATTAGCCAATCAGATTTCAGCCTACACAATTGCTAGGTAATTGCTTCACTACGCATGTTGCGTTTCAGTAGTCTTCGCTCGGTATTGAAAGGGACAATATCCGTAACATTTAGCTTATAAAAATGAGATATAGGGTCCTATAGAAACCACAGCGTCCGAACGCAACGGCATCGTAGGTCCGCACTGTACTGCAAACAAGGACTTGAAAATAAAATGAAGGAGAAAAAACAAAACAGTAAGGGTGGTGAAGACAGGTTTACCGACTTGGAACGGTCAGTAGGCAATAAGGCCTACTGGCTAGCTTGAATCGATTTTATATGCGCACAATCCTCGCTATTATCCTGTCTTCAGCGCCCAAATAGACAAGACAGTGTAAACAAAACTACATCAAATCAAAAGGAATTACCTAACAATAAAGTCCACATCCAGAGAAACTAACTAAAGAAACACATACAAAAAAATTATAAACATCTCAGGATGTATCCAGAATCGTACTGAACAACCATAGTAGTTACAGCTAAAGAGAAGACCAATCTAGGGTACGACCAGAAAACTCGAGGGACGAAAGCTCATGCACCCACCTCCCTTAGTTGGGGTTTTAGTAGATACAATCATAGAGTCCCAATAGGTAGTCCAGTCATCGCACAAGTGAAAAGTGAAGCGTAATGACTGACTGTAGAGTGGTCAATCACTAAACATGCAGTGCGCTGTAAAACCAAAGGGTTATATCTTTTTCTGACTAACTTCCTGATTAAATTTGTAAAGCGGTCAGGAAACCCGTCAGACCCCTTTAACTTTCGAAGTTTGTAGACCATAAAATGAGGGTTGTGATATGCCTAGTCGCAGAAGTGTTTTAAGTTTGGTGTTGTACTTTACCAGCAGGCTCTCGTTGCGGTGGTAGAATTTAGAGAAAGATCTATGCAGTTTGTGATAACGAAAACCTTGCTGAAGAAGTTTACTTGTAATAACATGAATAACTTGATTTCGATCATTGAAGTCTATAACATCATTACACGCTCTAGCAAATCGAATGAGTTGGGAGATATACACCCGTATGAGGTAGCACGGGGTACATCTCTATCCAGGTGTGGATAGTTTACGATGTTATCATAGATTTTAGTATGAATACAATCATTTGAAATCGAGAGATAAAGATCAAGAAATGCTGCTACTGTATCCGAACTGTTGGCTTTATTCAACGTGAGCTCTGGTGGATAAATGTTAGTAACCATAAGAGCAAAGAACGGATTATCAATATTGAGTGTCATCAAGATACCGAGAAGTATTATTAAATGCATCAATAATTTCACCCTGGCTAGCAGGTGACAAACTCAACATAAAATCTCTTTCGTAGCAGTACAAAAACAAATCTGCAACAAGTGGCGCACAGTTAGTACCCATAGGAATACCAACAACCTGGCGGTAAACAGTTTTACCGTATCTTATAAAGATGTTATCCAGAAAAGATAAGGCTCTACAAACATCAGTACAAGTCCACATATGATACTTATCAAATAGTTTTAATTGCGTTGACAAACATAACACACCAACCATTATTGAATATTTACTGAAGAAAAAATGATTGTTTCACGGAATTCAATAGCGGTACAAATAAATGAACCGATTCGTGGGATTGAACCCACAATAAAATTACATTCACGGTCAATAGTCGACTTCGCTATCAACTGAGCTAAGCGGACCAGATGTACTATGACCTGCGATTAAGAACATCAAATGTCGTAATAATTTTGGTGGAATATATATTTTCAAAACACACGACAACGCCCATGATTTTCTTCGTACTCTTCATGCAAAACTTGCTATTCAGTGCATGTTTTCGAATTAATCGTGAATCCACAGCAATAACACACGAAGACTTTATCTTTATTCGGATATAGCTCTATTTGTTTTATGTTGATTTTCGTTTGTTCGGTTCACTCGAGTTGATCTTCTTATGAATATTGATTAGATGAACGGTCTAGCTGACATGACCTCCAAGGCAGGATTGTCAGATCCTATAGCGGAGAGTATCAAAGCGTAATTAGGATATGATTTTAATGAGATTGGGTGTTTTCGGAGATAAAAAACAGTCAGATAAATCTAAGACTGTTAATATAACTAACATTGAAAAGGGGATCCCTTGGAAGCAAAGGCTACAAACAATAGAGAAAAGCAGAAGACTCGATTTTAGTGATGGTGTGTATGGGCGGTTCATAAAGCTCAACACCACTCACGTCCTCTAACACCGACTTAAGCAAATTATCGGGCTTGTAGATCCCAATAGACCAGTAAGTAACAACACTAATGATTTGTAGCTAGGTCATTATATATGCAGCCGTCATCCATCACTAAACGAACGCTAATGTGAATCTCAATAAATACTGAAAATGGGATCTTTTGGAAGCAAGGAATACAAATAACAGAGGAACAACAGAGGAACAACAGAGGAACTTAACATACTCGATTTATGAGAGATGCAAGAGGTGTTCAACTTATAACGTAACACATTTTGGAATTAAGTTAAACATAATAAAGAGTATGATAATGGACCTTTGGAAACGGCCGAGCACGACAAATACGAAATATTGCAGTCTCGGTTTGATTGAGACTGTTCATGAGCGGTAGTGAAATATACTAGCTACCGCTCACGCCCTCTAGCCCCGGGTTGAGCAGAACTCAATATTCATAAAATCAACATCACAAAATGTAACCATCCCGAAGATGGCATGCATATGGCGGTGAACATGGAGTATACGTCTTCCGCATGTACGGCATATGGTCCCAGTATCTAATAAAATGAAATGCCCCGAAGAGCGAAATAAACATAATGGAATTTAGTTGGGAGCAGCGGTTATGAAGCCTGCGTATAAAAAGCAGACAACATATCCTATGAGTGGTTAAACAATACCCAGAGCCTTTTATCGGCCGGAGTAGTGGAACCACCGAATAAAAAATTAATTAAGAAAACAAAAGAAATTGAAAATGTACCACCGATAACTAAATATGAGTATCGGCCTCAGCGACCTCCAAAGATCGAATGAATAACAGTACTGATTGCAAGCGCCTATACCCCGAATATGTTTATTTAAATGGAAACTGTAATGATTCCTTCGATATAAACAATTATGACACAACCAATAATGTGCTTCATAATTGTGCTATATTTTATATAGTGTATCTATATTTTTGAAAAGGGGAGAGAATGCGATTTCAAGCAAATATCTTCATTTATCATTATAACCGCAATGTATATTAAGGAAATACTGCGTGTTAATTGTCGTTTAAAGTTATAGTATTCAGATATGTCCATTTGTGAACGTAAAAAGTAGAATATATTTTGTTTGATATTTGTCGGTTTTCGTGTTTTAAGTGAAAACTAACAAGAACTTCAGTGCTTTGAAAGTGATACAATTTATGACAAATCTAGTTCAAAACATCAGCTGATGTATTGCTATGATGTTATTCTTTTTAAAAATAAGTTCCAATACTTTATTATCAGAATAAATTTTAAAATTACATTACTTAAGATTTGGGGGCAAAACACATTTGCAAAGTATCACAAAACAAGTACATACATGCTATTTAGTAACAATAACTATTCATCATTTTTTCTGACAAAATATGAATAAAATGCTTATGTTTGGTAATTTATTTTCGTCGCGTAAATACGAGCAAATTGTCTTGTTATCTGTCAGTTTCATAATATTCCGATACAATTAACACATTTAATTCAACATTTATATTTTCGTCTTAAAATTAAACATACGATCATATTTAAATTATAAACAAAGTTTTTAACAATTATTATAAACATTTACTGGAATTATTTTGTTTTTTGGAAAAACTGTACGGCAATAGAAACATATAGGTTAAAATTTTAAAACAGCATGCAACTAATTCAAAACGTCATTTAAAGCGAACCGAGTGAAATCGGAAATTATTTTTAAAAGACAGTCTCACATTATTAATCACTCATCACGTATTTTTAATGACAGTCAATTCGGATGAAGAAAACAAATCTTAAACAAAAGTGTTACGTTATAAGTTTAACACCTCTTGTATTATAAGGAGCAATACCTCTCTCGCGCACACTAACATCGTCTTAAAGAGGTTGGCTGGGAAAGGACTTAGTGCTGAGATTTTTTTAAAATTCATATTTAAAGCTTCTTTGGTATCATTAAGATGCAAAATTATCAAAAAAGGCTAGGTCTCCACACTTTTTTTTCCATTAGACGTCATTGAAGAAGGCACTTATTTCTAACTTCAAAGTTTCACTAAAAAGAGGAAAATTAAAGTCATTGAACATTTTCAAAATTGTTTGCATAACATTATGTTTATTGAAAAACAACAATTAATTTTCGATTGCATATATACATATCTTTCAAATCATACAAAAACAATTGTAATCCTCATTCGTCTTTTTGCTTTAAAAAGCAAACATATATAGACCGTACCCCACCCACTTTTGTTTTTACCGAAACATTAATTGAAGACAAAAAAGTATGTTCTAATGCTAAACTTTTTTAAAACTTGTATATGATAAGGTCCTATGACATTTCTTTTAAAACAAGTAAAAAATATATAAGTCACCAGGCAATGATTTTTTATTAAAAATTCTTTAAATTACACCCATTTTGGAGTTATTTTGACATTTTCAATGTAAAATACTGTACACACATTATTGACATGGAGTTCGAAAATAAAATTTGTCCAGTTTCTACTTTTATATATATATTCCACTATTGGAAAACAAAAATCTAATTCATTCTATAACAAATGGATAAATTCTACTCAGAGCTACCTATACCCTCTATTTTGTTGACAACAAACAATGCTCACAAATGACGGAAAAAATATGGAAAAAAAACATATCTACTAGAATGCAAAAAATGAAACAATTATGTTGTCAAATAAAACTATGATTTAAAAAATAATATGTTTAGATTTGTTTTCGGACGCGGTGGTTTTTATAGGACCCTATATCTCATTTTTGAAGAACGCTAGTGTGAATGTCAAAATATACTAAAGAGGGGATACATTTGAATCAACGAACACAAACAAGACTTAAATGTAGCAGAGTCGGTTCTATTGCATCAAGTTCGTGAGAGTTTATTGAAGGGGAAACACCTATCACACACCCTAGACTCCACTTATTCTACTTTACAGCCGCCATGATTGGGCTTGTAGACCCCAGATTACCGCTAAGTAATAACACTACTGACTATACAGCCTCCAAACCTTAGAGTCGGGTGAATAGAGAATCGGTGAGTAGAGGACCTGTGAATTATCCTCTACATCGTAGACAAGTCGCAGTTCGACAGTAATAGCGGAAAAAAATGATTCAGCAAGTTTGCATAACGCAAATAAGAAGTTAACCAATGTAGTACCTGATAACAAATAAACTCACCGTATCTATTTTTCACAAACAAACGAGTTTGCATGATGGCAATCCTCCGCGCCCCAACTCCTGGATACTTTGTGTATTTCCAGACAGCCATCAGAATGAGAATTGCTCGGCTGCCCGGATCCCCAATGCCCGCTGACAGAATTGCCACCGTGGTCCCACACCCAGTGTCCACTTCTCCTGATACCGCCTATCCACCAGTCCACTAGGGCAAACACAAAGTAATTAAAAATAAACAAAAAACACATATAAAGGCGTTCTATACAATCTTTAAAGTTCGTAAACAATCTCAATCAAAACGAGACTGCAATATATTTTTATATTTGTCGTGTCGGGCGATTTGCAAATTTCCTTTCATAATCTCTCTCTCTTTCTCTCTCTCTCTCTCTCTCTCTCTCTCTCTCTCTCTCTCATGGACTAATTAGAAGCGTAAAGGGCACCACAGGAACAGATTGGAGACACACATTAAACACTACCTTCCATTTCAGTCAGATGTCATCATAATCGACAATTACAAATAAATAAAAGACTGGGCGATATACAACCTATGTGGATGAACATGCATTATGCATTTAATTACATGGAAGTTGGAAATAGTTTTATATTAGCTCGACAAATTCTTGTTGACTAGCCTTTACTTTACAAATTTGAATAGCGACGTTGGCTCATATTCTATTCATACGATATTAGTTTATAACTGTGTACGTATTAGCGTAATGTCAATCTAATTAGAATGTATTGATCATTTACATGGTTATTCAATTGTATTATGTTCATAAAGAGAATTATAGGTTGCTAATGTATTATATGCACATTTGTCTGCACTACATCTGATTAGTGAAAACTTATTAGAATTTTAAGTTTTCATTACTTTGATGTGCCACAGTTGTCATTTGCACCAGCCAATCTTCTTCGCTGCCACTGTTTGGTTCGGCAAGATAACCACCTTGACTATGGCAATAGCTCTGAAAGAAGACGTTAAACGTTTTATTAATTAATTAACTATATTAGCAGTGTTTTACTACAAAGTCTACGCATAATGCGATGCAAACTCGGCCATTACGAACAGGAAGTCGGACAATATGAAAAACAAGACCAATATTAAGGAACTGCCTATATGAGCTTTAAGTGACGTCATTCACGCTCGCTTATCAAACTAGAAACCAAATTAACGCCACTATAGATACATGGGCACCATATCAAGATATTTCTTTTGATTTAGGTGGTTTGCCTCCAGTACAAATAAAAAATAAAACAAATAAAAATATTAAAATAAAATGCTACTGTAGTGGAAGCTAATTAATACAATTGTCATTAATTAAGTGATTTCATATTGTCCAGTTATAGGTCCTCGGACTGTCATATTGTCCAGTTATAGGTCCTAGGACTATCATATTGTCCAGTTATAGGTCCTCGGACTGTCATATTGTCCAGTTATAGGTCCTCGGACTGTCATAGCCGAGTTGATCATATGCTGTTATTTCCCTTATCACGAGTTCACTCTCTTCGAAAATCGATTTCAGATCACTTCCGGTGAGGTAATTTTCTATTAAAAATGGCTGACAAAGGATCTACTGATGCGTTTGACCCAGATAAATGTAAAGTACGTGACCTTAGGCGTTTTTTAAGAAATTATGGAGAGTTTGTATAGGGAAATAAACCCGAACTGATTCAACGAGCGAAGGGAGCTTTACAGATCGGGGTTAAACCGTTGAAAGAAATAGCTCGAAACGACGAAGAAATTGCCAATCGACGCAAACATGAAACATTGATTACACCGTTTGGGGAGGATTTACCGGACCCCATGTTATTGAAAAGTAACTGGACTAGTTCCGTCGGCGATATTCCGTCCATAAATGAAAATGAATTGTACAATTATTTGGTGCTGAACACGCAGAGAACATTTGACCATGACCAACTGAAAGCCAACAGGGCATTGAAAGCAAAAGTGTTTTTCAAGGATGGACATGTTCACAGCTTACAATATCATGAAATTACAGGCAATTGTAATCACTGTTTTGATAAATGTAAAGTAATGCCCTCCATCTCTACACAGAACGAAAACCAAAAGCCTGACTATGATGTTTGGCTTTGCATGTCAAAGATGTCAGGACAAATTCAATCAGCTGGTTGTAATTGTAATGCAGGGTAAGACATATTACTTTTAAATTTAAATAATAATAAATTATATTTCAGTATGGCTTGTTCTGTTGTCTATTATGTTCTACAGCGGTCAATACTTGACAATGGATATACATATTACAAGTTACCAACTCAAAATACAATTTTGTAACACAGGACTTTAAAGGGACACTGTCCGTAAGTAAGCAGGAATTGAGCTTACCCAAATAACTCTGATTTTTATGCAGTAAAATGTCTACATGAAAACATCAACATAGACTCAGATAAGCCTGTAGTAATACATTTCTCAGTTTGAAAAAAAAGTGTTTTATTTGTTATTTGTAAATAATGTGGGACCCACTTTATTTACATTTTTCTGCTGATCACATGACATCCATTAGCGCATTAGCTTTTATATATTTTATCTATTACGCAATACATCTGGCCCGGTTAGCTCAGTCGATAGCGACGCTCGACTTTTATTACCTGCGAGTGTAATTTTTGTGTGGGCTTTCAGTTCAGTCCCACGAAACGGTTATTCTTTTTTTGTACCGGTATTTAATTCCGTCAAACAATCTGGGTTTTATTTAGTAAATATTCAATAAGGTTGGTGTGTTATGTTTGTTAAAGTAATTAGTTTATGTTTTATAGGCTAAAAGTTACGGGCATTGTCCCTTTAAAGTAGAGCAGTGGTGTCCAGTACACCAAAGTATTCTGCCTGAGGCTATAAACCGAGGTCCCCGTCTGTGTATATCTGTTTCTGTGTATACTTCTGTGCATTCAAAAATTACCCGGCAATTTGGATATTTTACTTTAAACTGTTTTGGCATGGTTAAATTGTTGACCTCTCTTTCTGGCCAATGAAGCAAGAAGTTAAGTTTCACATCTAAATAGTCGATCCACCTTGAAACAATTTTGCTGCACGTTGATTTAGATATATATTTTAAAGCGCCCGGCAAGATCTTCTAGAAGTAATCCTAAGCGAAAACGCATCATAGCCATAAAAAATTCGTCTATTAACCTAAGTGTCCGACGCCTACCACGGTTTCCCTCGGCATTATCAGCATATATGTCATCCATTTCATCAAACAATGAATAAAACGTTCCGCTATCTGGTATTCCCGTATAAAACATAACTTTCTCGTCAGAATCACTGAGTATCTTCAATAGTCGGATCTGGTTTTGATGTTTGGAGTTTGACATTACATGTTTTTATAGATGGTGTATCCAACAGAGGGTTTTCTTTAAAAATATACACAAAGTCAGTCTGTGTACCTACATCAACAGAGATCTTTGGTGTTTGTGTGGTCATGTCTATTCTATTTACAATATCTATTTGATCACATTTGTTCAACACATCAGAAACGTATTTTGGTGTGACATGTTTACAATTGTCATGAAGGAAAACTGATGTATGAATTGAAGAATGTCCTGTGTGTTTGAATGATGGGCCTGGGTCACAAACATTTTCGTCTTCTGAAATACTCTGATCAATGGTCAAGTCTGGTTGTAAAGTGGCAGCTTCATGATCTTCATCTCCAACCTGAAAAGGAATTAACAACACATCGTTTTAATCAAAATAATGTCCCAACAAAAGTAAGTTAGTGACATAAATTGTCAAAAGAGAAGTACAACACATATCAGAATATGTAAGGGAATTGTTTGCTATAATAAAATACCCCATCCGCTTCTTTTATAAAAAATTACATCTATTAAGATGTCAATTAAAGCTTTGAAAATTAAATGAAATAAACTATAAAAATATATACCTTTGACGAATTGAATGATTTGCCCTGGAAAACACATGGAACTTCATTTTTTCCCGTCTTTTCTCCATTACGAAAGTGGTACGAACAAAGGCGATCATTTTCACTGTAGACATACTGCCCGTAGCACAACTTTATTCGCCGAAGCCACGCAAGCCTTAATGTCTGACTTGCTGGAAATCGGTGTAATCGAATATAACGTCCTTCTACAACCTTTCCAGCAGAATTGGAGCACACACAGCAATAATGTCTATTATTTTCTGTCGATTTAGGAACGTTCGATAACGAAATTGCTTTTTCCATTTTACTTCCTCGTTTACTCACCGGAAGTAAAAGTCGGTATATTTCTGCTGAAGAGTTCGTTATGGGAAATAACTCAACCATTGTTTGCGAAACAGGGCTATATTGTCCAGTTATAGGTCCTCGGACTGTCATATTGGACCAAAAATTAGGCCATTATGAAATCAGTTAAATAATAACATCATAATATTAATATGAAGGTAAACAACAAAATTAAACGTGAACAAATCAGCTCAATAACATGAATTGTATGTAAAACTAGTTTATACATTTCAAACGTCTAACATTAAGGTACTGCTATTCTTCTTCTTTGTAATACAATCGTTTTTTATCTACCTATTTATAAAGGAATATATACTAGTAGTATATTACTGTAGAACCTTTTGAACGCTTAATATGTTACGGGTAAAATGTAACAAGAAAAGATGTAAAACTAGCGACATGTTTTTATTTTAAATATAATCAACAAATATATTCAAATAATACAGCGAAAAATATTCACTTACAGAAAATACATAAAATGGATCCAGTATTTCTTTAAAATGCGATATACGAATAAAGTTAAAATAATATTGGCTGTCAAGTGAACCTTTAATCCAATTTCACTTCAAGTCTTTCCGGGTTTATTAATTCACAATAGTCCAAATGTCCGAATAATCCAGTGTAACTTTTATTAATTATAGATCAGCACAATAATTCTCTCAGAAAATAGTTTTGATTGATAGCTTTCAATAATTTCACTTTATATATAAGTTACACTCAATTCAAATACTGAATGCTGAAAATCAAACAATTACCCCAAAATGCTGTATTTATACCGTCATAGAATGTCGATCATCGACCACTTAGAATACTCCATTATAAACAAGTTTTTTTTAAAAATAAACTTAACAGCAATATGATGCCTTTAGAAAGTCATAGAAGCTATAGGCAGCTTCATAACCTCTGCTCCCAACTAAATTCCATTTTGTTTATTTCACTCATTGTTTTCTCGTTTAGGGCAAAGCGTTTTGTTCGAAACTGGAACCATACGCCGCTGGCCATGGAAAGGTGTGAAATACCTCATTTAAGGTTCCATGTTCACCGTTATATACATACCATCTTCGGGATCGTTCAAATTTCAGTACTATTGACTTTTTAAATATTGAGTTCTGCTCAACCCGGCGCTAGAGGGCGTGAACGGTAGCAGGCACTTTTCACTACCGTTCATGAACAGTTTCAATCAAATGGAGACTGCAATATGTTTTGTATTTATCGTGTTCGACGATTTTCAAATTTCTCTTTCCATACTTTTTTGTATATCACAGTAGCGTTGCGGGTGCAGTGTGGCGGCGGTAAAACGTCTCCCCGTGCTTTCAGTCAGAACTGTTATTCATCCTGATCTTTGGAGATCGCTGAGCCTGATATTTATAGATATCGGTGGTACTTTCTAATACTTTTGTTTTCTTACTTGAATTTTGAATAGGTGGTTCCACTACTCCAGTCTTTAAAGGTTCTGAGTATTGTTTAATCACCCTGAGCATATGTTGCCTGCTTTTTAATTTAGTCTTCTGACTGTTACCTGTGATACACAGGCTTCATAATCCTCTGCTCCCAACTAAATTCCATTTTGTTTACTTCGCCCATTGCTTTCTCGGTTAGGGCAAAGCGTTTTGTTAGCAACTGGGACCGTACGCCGCTGGCTATGGAATGGTATGAAAATACCTCATTTAAGGTTCCATGTTCACAGTTATATGCATACCATCTTCGGGATGGCTCAAATTTCAGTACTATTGATGTTTCAAATATTGAGTTCTGCTCAACCCGGGGCTAGAGGGCGTGATTAGTAGCAAGAACTTTTCACTATTCTCATTCAAATCGAGACTGCAATATATTTTGTATTCATCGTGTTCGACGATTTCCAAATTTATCTTTTCATACTTTTAGGAATGTTGCAATAACCTTGAATGTGTTATGTGATATATCACATAATTTAAACAATAATTTAGAAAATACTAGAATATTACATAAACACTGGTTGTCAATCAAAACAGACTTGCATAACAATCAATAATAAACAATCCATATATTTATATATGTGCTAGTAATAGAAACAACTTGACAGCTGGAGCAATAAACATGTACGCTAATATAGCATTATATACATGAGGGTAACACATATGTATAACGAGCTAATTAATATTGGATACGGAATTTGTGAAAATTTAAATCATGAACGCAATATTTTACCAATGTCAATACATGTTACTGTTAAAATCGTATAGCTTTTTCATTCATAATTTCCACTCAGGTAATCAACATTTCATTTAAAACGTAAACAATAATATTAATGACAAAGTATGATGATTATAACCACTTCCTGACTGGCTAATCATTCTACTTTTGTGCATAATATGTGTCGATGACTCATTATATTTCGTGTACATGGTTATTTTGGTTTTTCCTTAGTCAACTTTAGATCCCACTATATAAGTGCATGTATTTGTAAAGCTGTTAATAGTTATGGATTTATTTTTATATTGTTTGCGATATTAATTAAATGTCCAAGATGAGTCACACATACTTGAGATAGAAGCTGAACGTTGGAGCATACCAAATAGAACACCGGTTAATGATAGGAAACGTTAATTATGTCAGTCTTTAGAAGATGAATTCCATTTTGTGTTAGTATGTCCTTTATATGCAGACATACGAAAACACTATATTAAAACGTACTATTGCATGCGCCAAAAGTTCATTTATCTGATAAATTCTACATTTAAAAAGCAAAATGTGAGATAGAAGCTGAACGTTGGAGCAAACGAAATAGAACACCGGTTAATGATAGGAAACGTTAATTATGTCAGTCTTTAGAAGATGAATTCCATTTTGTTTTAGTATGTCCTTTATATGCAGACATACGAAAACACTATATTACAACATACTATTGCATGCGCTAATAGTTCATTTATCTGATAAATTCTACATTTAAAAAGCAAAATGAAATCTAGCTATTTTTATTTATAAAGCTTTTAATAAACGAAATGAGTACTTTTTTCCAAAAAGCAATACGAATTATAATACATGTACTATATATATATAGTCATTTTGTTGTATAGAAACATTATTCTCTCAAACTTCTCCACTGGATACACACATAACTGTATAAAATTAACAAATATACTATGCATTTGTACTATTTTGCAACATTCTCTGTCATGTTATCTTTATGTACATAATTGTACCACACGGGCCTAAGTGTTTATTGGATTTTGAAATAAACTATCTAATCTGATCATATCTTTAAACCGCGTATTTCCAATAAGCGCCAATAAGATCCGAAGATAAATATACGAGTTGACTTGTTACATAGTTGTTATCCGTATATAATATTGAATGGCTACATTTATAATTTGTAAATCAAAAAATGGAAGTCAGTGATTTCTCTATCGAACCCCCGCCCAAGTCAGATTTTACTAAAATTGAGGAAAAGTCTGCACATAAGTTGAGCTTTATGCACAATGGTAAATATTTCTAGACGGACAGCAATTGTCGATAATGAACAGAAATTGTCAGAAAAAAATGTTTGGCATTTTGTTGTAGCAATTCTAGGACAAGCAGCCGAGGAACGTTGCATTGAACGTTGCACTGATAAATCCTGTGAGAGACAGAAGGATTTAGAACCATTTATTCAGTTGAGGACGATGCCCATTATATTATATTATATCAGTGAAAACCTGACTGTGGAGGCCGGTGTTCATAACTGAGCAATGAGTGTTATTAAACAGGTTATTATCGGAAGATCTATAGTAAACATAATCATTATCTCGTTCAAACTGATATACTATTTAAGAAGTATCTTTTTTCCAAGAGGGTTTATATTGTCCCAGATCAAAACCTGGCGGACGGGACTTGAAGGTTTTCGATACCAAATACCGTAAGCCCGCGTTTCCGATGTGTTTCAAGTCCCAAACACCAGGTTTCGATCTCGACTCGATTTCTTAAATATTACACCAGTTTAAACACATTTTCGAAAGATTGAATATAAAACAAATTCTCACAAATGATATTGTACGCCAATCTCTCAAAACCAAAAGAAGAAAAAATACAGATTTATTCTATTTTCAACAATTTCAATTTGTTCTTTGAACATTACGTTGCTTTAAAAATACGTGAATGACGTAACGTCAGAGGTCTTGATAGGAATTTTAAAACCTCGTCAATAATCAATCAGCATAGAGTATTGTAATAAACTATGTTAGCAAATAACTCTGTCCATGTATTTTGCTTTTATGTTTTATTTTTGTTATATGCATAAGTGGCCGGTTACTGAACTGAGGACGGCTTCTATCTTAAAATAGTATTTATATGTAATTATTACAGATGGCGTCGCCGCGTAAGGTACATGTATTCAGTACTAGTTCTACCCAGAAATAAGTGGGTGGTCTGCCACCGCCATTAAATATGGCTAACATGCTTAAAATATGTTGAAAAATGCCGTAAAACCTCAAACAAACAAGCGAACAAGCAAGTAAACAAACAAAACTATGTGATCGTTTTTGACAGAAGGAAGTGGTTACCTGGGCATCACTCCATGTCTTCGTGGGATGTTTCAAGATAAGGTAACAGTGGCCATTGTAAGAATCCCACCCACTTGAACATCCTCCTCCTGGAAAATGTGGTGTGGATATATCAGGCATGAGTAAACAGTGAGATTAAAAACTTGCAGCCATTTTTAGTTCAATATAAACTTGCAGTTTACATGATAATATAGAACGAAAATGATAAGAAAACAATAAACTACCTTCTTAATGTTTTATTGAGAACTCTTGAAAAAAATATATTAAAGAGATACGTAACCTGTAAATATTCATAAACATTAAAATTACACGGCAATTAATAAATCCTGATTCCGTTTGACCGCCTTAAATCTAATTACAAATACGCTTTACATTCTGAAGTTTTCAAATTGTCTTCGTAATTCCGTCATACAGTTCAGTACATTATTGTTGCAGTATAATCAATAGATACAACAAATTGCTTTGAACTATTTAAATAATAATTAAAAATGGTTTGAAAATATGGAAGATATATAGAAACACTAACGGGAGGCACAAAAACCTAGGGTCCACAATATGTCCGAACATCGCATAATTAAAAAGGAAAGCGTAGTGGCAAACTGTAAATGGGTCAACCACTAAACATGCTTTACTTTTCAAAATGATAGGGTCATAACCTATTTTGATAAACTTATTAACAAGTTTAATAAAAAATGTATGAAAGTGATTATGACCAAGGATTCTACAAAGTGGGAAAATCATATCACCATAGAAGTCAGGTTGTGATAGTCCTTGTCTCAGAAGAGTTGTTCTTAAATTAACTTTTTGTTTTAAAAATAGATCATTGTCACGATACTGGAATTTTGCAAATTTGTTTTCGAAGTTTATGGTAACGATAGCCCTGATGGAGTAGCTTTTAGTTATACAAATATTACGAATATTAAGTTACTCATCATAACTAAAAGCTTATCCAAATGAATAATATTTTACAAGTTTATTTCTGTATGTGATTTACAAAATAAATGTGTAAGTTTCAGACTGATGCTCGGTCCCAGGTTGAAGGTGATTTCAAAATCTACGGCCGATCCCATACCGGGCTGATTTATTTAAAATTTCCTAAACGAGGGCCGATTTATCACTAATATTAAATAGAGTTCGGTTAACGTTCGTTTAGAAGTACTACAGTATTTTCCGAGCAAAGAGCAAACTATGATAAGCAAACAATGAAATCTTTATATAAAAAACATACCTCGGGATTTACTTCCAAGTAGGAATGTTTTCTTTATTGCAAATAAAAACAATCGGTGAATACAAATGCAAGACATAAAATATATGCAATACATTTTAACCAGCGATGTGCGATGAAATAGTGTTTAATCGTCACGGCCTGGTTTAAAATATAATTAGGCATAACACCTGTTCATCCCGACTTTGTTTTTCTCCTTATTTGGAAATATTTCCAGTGCAGTTTTCAACAATTCACAGTTTCAACTTTGCTCTGGAAGTATGATTGTGTTATTCACTGGGCTACACCAGCACCTCAAGATAATTCCCTTATATGTAAACTTGCTGCCTTGTTTGTTAGAGATTAAAACCTGGCGGGGATATCTTTATTAACACTGTCCCATTTATTGGGATGGCAGTAGGGTAATAGTGAAGTTTGGTGCATCCTATAACCTGGTTTAATCCCCAGCGGCATGTTTTGCCACTAACCGCCGTTCCAAGGTGGTAGCCCTGTTGTCAACCCGTGTGTTTTTGATGTATTATCCTGCTTTGTATTGATCTTGAAATGTGTTCTTTGTTTCTGTGTGTGTTTGTGGTTGACTGTCGTCCTTGAATGCTACTTTTCCTGTTCGATTTTTATATCTAATTTTATGGATGACTGTCGTTCTTCAATGCTACTTTTCCTGTTAGATTTTTATATCTACTTTTGCATATTGATCCCAAAGAGGTAAAACATAGAGAACACATCACGTTCATGTATGACATACCTTTATTTCATTGCATTTTATTCATGTGCCTATATTATAAAACAGAAGTTATATAAATGAAATGAAATGGGATTTAACGTCCCGTTAACACATCATATTAACAACAATCTCAGAGGAAGATAAGATAAAAATGAAGTATTCCTGTCATGTCTCCAGCAGCTATCGAGTCCACGGCCTATTTGAAATATTTCTCTTGGCGCCCGAAACGCGCAAATAATGCCGTGTTAATATAAAATCAACGTCAACGTAAAGTCGTAATGGCAACGAAGTTATTTCGGCAAAAGGCGTCGTCGTTATCAACACTTTATCAATTTGACATCAATACTGAATGGCAGTGATACGGTAATTAAGTGTTTGCAAATGTTGATTTTTATATTAAACTGCTAACGGTCTTTCGGTAGCTCACTAGATTATACCTTGGCTTAAAGGCTACATATCCCCCCGTTTTGAATTGACCCTCGATTTGCTGGCCAATGAGCTGGCTTGACAACGGCAGCAGTATGATTTGCAGTAACTTTAATAATGATCTTTATTTAAGCCATTTACGAGAATCATCCAAATGCGACTGTGGTTCTACAGTAGAAGACCCTGAACACCTTTTTTTTTCAACTGTAACTTATTTCGTACACAACGGCTTCCTTGTTTCAATCAAATCGTACATTTACTCACTAAATTTAAATACAATACATTTTGTCAGATGAAGATAATCAAATTCTCTTCGAAGCAGTGCAAATGTACATAAGAGAAACACAGAGGTTTGCCTAGATTCATGCTGATTGACTCTCTTCTTTCGACCTTGACACAATCACCATACTTTCACTTTCACATACTTTTTCTTTCTCACTGCCTTTTCTCTCATCATGATATTATGAGCAAGTTATGTATATTTACCCATGCAATTGTCTAACTTTGTGTATATACTATTTTGCCAGGAAGGGCATTAACTAAAGTTGTTAGAATGTGTAGACCAGCCCTTTTGCGATATATATTGGCAATAAACTATGTTTAAATTACTTGCATTCTGTTGGTAAGCTCTTTTTCCTTGAAATTATTTAAACCCGAATTAGTTTGATGTTCTGTTTCCATTTAAGGATAAAAACGTGTGACGTTTTGGGTCGTTTCCGTTAATGTGCGTGTTAAATCTGGTGTTTATTCAGTAAATCAACAGAAGCCATACTTAAAATACACATACCTGTATTGCAGTACTGGGCGTTACATGAACACTGGTAGGGATTTGAAACACATGGATTTACTGGTATAACTGAAACAATAAAACATTCAGCACTAAGATAGTATAATAGAACTCACATCATATACATGTATATCTGATCGTTTTTTACGTTTTATTGGGATGGCAATGCCTTTGTTTTGCCACTGACCGTTCATAGGTGGTAGACTTATTGTCAACAATTTTATTTTTATAATGTCATACTATAACTCCCCTTTTATTAATACTTGTAATTGGTGTTTGTTTCTATGTGTGTTTTTGGTGGACTGCTGTCCTTGAATTCTACATTTCCTGTTCGTCTTTTATATCTACCGTTATACATACAAATGTATACTAGAAGATCGAGGTCCACACATACCTGCGTAAGCGACCTCCGTGTATCATCATATATTCAACGTATTTGTGAATATATTGACTGTATAGGCACGTATACAGGATATCGGCCACTTAAGGCGATATAACGACACGTATATAGGAAAATATACGGTCTTTATAACATTTAACATTGTTAGAACGTTTATCAAAAGCGGATATGAGCCTATCAGCATGTTTAGTAGTTGATCCATGTACAGATCGCCACTATGCCTTTGTCTTTGTTGTCGTGCACTTATCGGTTTATTCTCTTGTTTCTCTGGCTTCTGCCAAATCATTGTAATATGTTAACATGTTCAAGTTAACATTTCAAAGACTTTAATTGTTCGAATGTCTACCGCTATCTCTATGCAAATTACATTATAAATTAAATGTTATTCAATCCTTAAATGAATGTAACAAGATCACATCCGCTGATTGCAGTTTTGACCAGTGTATCCATTGTAGCAGGTGAACGTGTAGGACACAGCATTGTTAGAACTACATGTTAATGCCATACACGCACGGGCTAGGCTGACAATGCTAAATAACTCAAACATAAAGAAAAAAAGAAATAAATTTGGTTTATTATAGTGTAAATATAAGTTATTCGAACAGTTTATATTTGAAAAGAGACAAAAACAATATGAAGTAGATTTATGGAAGGTAAATCGAAAGCGTTTGACTTTAAAGTAGAACGTTTACAATACCGCTCATGAACAGACTGAATAAAACCGTGTCTGCTACTTTTATTTCTTGTTTGCGTTTGTTGTTTCCAAGGAATCCCCTTTTAGTATTTATTAAATACCCATTTTCAGGATATTTTATTTTGTGTTGGAGAGGGACATGTTGTATAGTTAGATTGAATGGGAAGTGATAATATTCAACTCTTTGTCAAATAATCAGTTCCGTCCAATAAACCATTTGTATGTGGTAAGTATGTGAAACACGTGACATGTTTATTATTATTTTGTGATACTGACTGTTTAGACTTCTAAAACAATTAAAGAAATATCAACAAAGTGGTTGTATTTAATGGAGGTAAACTTTTACAGTTTGCCCATAAAAATTACAGTGGAGTAAGTCTAAGGATTAGATCATTGTCAGGTCAATGTGACCTTAATCACCTATTGTCTCACCGCGGACACAGAACCTATGAAATTTAATTAGTGTGGGTTTATACTTTTTAGACAGAAGACAGAACAAACATTTTATTCAGACTTAAACTATACAGTTTCTCGTCTACAACATGTTTACAATATATAAATATAGTCAGAAAAATAATAAACAATGTAAATATACAATTTACACAAAAAGGTAAACAAAAGTACACAGAGGACGGTCCGTCTTTAATTTTGGACCGTGTTACTTCTTAATTTAAAAGCATTAAATATATAATGTGACAAATTATTTACTAGATAATCTTGCGATTGCAAAAGTTCAATAAATTTGAAAACAGATGGATTCCTTCTATAATAACGTTGCACATATCGTTTTCGTAAGTCATTATATTTATTACAAATTAAAACAAAATGATACTCGTCTTCAATATCACCAGAGGTACAAAACTGACACTTTCTTTCGTTTCTCTCAATTCTATTAGGTCCATATCTTCCTGTCTCAATTCTCAGCCTGTGTGATGAGAGGCGTAGTTGTGTTATGACACGTCGATATTTTCGGTATTTAGAAATATCTAAATATTTTTCATAAACGAAGTTTACTTTCACGTTTTTATAAAATAGTAAAACATTATTTCCAGCAATATCCGATTTCCATTTCTGAATAAAATTGTCTATTAGCCGTACTTTTAATTCTTTGCAAAAGTATTTCGGGTTTACACTCGCTGGATTCTCCCATACATATCCATACCCGTGACTATACAGCAAAGACTTAACATTAGCGGTCCAATTTATTTTATTTGTTAGACAATCACTTAGTGTAACGGCATACGCAGTTTTTAAACACAATTGTTGGTGTATAACAGTTTAAACCAATATTGTATAATCCTACAAAATCTATATATATATAACGGGTATCTAGCCAATTCGCCATAAACACCTGCGTTGCTGGTTGATAGTTTCACATTTAGCACCTTTTTGCAAAACTTTCAGTGTATTCTCTCCAACTGTTTTGATTTGGTGTTCCCCCATACTTCACATGCGTAATTTAGAATTGATGTTACAAAGGAATCAAACAGTTGGCATAGTGTTTTAGGAGTGAAGTCATACTTTTTTATATTATGCAAAAGTACTCCCATGGCTTTTAATCCTTTTCCAGAAAGGTTTTGTTGGTTTAATATAAAGGATCCTGTATAGTTAAATACAACGCCTAAATAATTAAAATCATTTACAGTTTTCAACTGATCCCCCGAATAAGTCCATTTCTCATTGGCTAAAATTCCACCTCTCCGTCTAAAAACAACGATCTTAGTTTTGCCTGTATTCACTTTCAGACCCCATTTGCAGCAGTAATCATGTAACTTATTTAGACTACATTGCAGATCCTCGGGTGTCTCGCTCAAAATAGCCATATCATCCGCAAAATACAAAAGCATTAAGGTGACATCCTTAATATTAAGTCCACTGTCAGGTTTAGATTGCAAATATAGTTCTAGATCTTCAATGAAGAGTGAGAAGAGAATCGGCGAAATTGTCTCCCCTTGCTTCAGACCAACCGTCACCTCGAAGAAGTCCGAATAGTTTTCACAGTGCCGAACACAACATTTAACTGTTTCATACATCGCTCTCATAATCCGTAACATTTTTCCATTTATTCCAAGCCTGTAAAGTTTCAACCATAATGCATTTCTATACACTGAATCAAACGCTTTCTTCAAGTCAACAAATGCACAATATAACCGTTTGCCATTTATTAAGGTATGCTCAGTTAAACTTTAAAGTGTGAAAATTGCATCCACCGTAGAAAATCCCTTTCTAAACCCGAATTGCGCATCGGATAGTACATTATGCTTTTCACACCAATCAGCTATTCTCTTATTAAGTACTGCTGTGAATAGTTTCGACATGCAACTTACCAACGTAATCCCCCGATAATTATTGACGTCATTTTCATCTCCATTTTTAAATAACGGTATCATTATTCCCTCTGACCAATTTTCCGGGAAACAGCCACTGTCTAATATAATGTTGAATAATTGCGTTAAATGCGATAACAATATATCGCCCGCTTCTAAAAAGAATTCATTTAGAATAGTGTCCCCTGCATATGCCTTTCCACGCTTGAGTGATTTTATGCAAGCTTCCACTTCCGCTTCCGTTATTTCCATATCCAACTCTTGAAATATAGGGTCGTTTTTGTCAAAATCATTCGATTCACAAAACTCTTCAGCCTCGTCATTTTTCACTACATTTATCTCAGTTGCTAAGTTTTTAAAATATGCTAGAAAATCATTTACGCTCACATCAGCACCTTTTTTACTTTTCGCTTTAGTAAACAATTTCCAAAAATCTTTAGGTTGCTTTGCTTTCAGTTTTTCAATTTTTTTCATCTCAATAAAATTATGTCTCCTTCGTTTCCTTTTAATTAGCAATTTTTAGTCTTTTCTTTTTGCACAAAGTTCCACACGATTTGTATCACTTCTATGCGCATTAAACTGTTTTATAGCGTCTGTATAATGTACCTTCTTTTCGAAACATTCATTGTCAAACCATTTCGCTTTGGTAAATGCAGTTTCTTTAAATGTACCCTCTGGCTTAATGATTAAATATTGGTTCGGCTACAGTGTTTAAAATATTGACAAATGCAAAGACCGTGTCATTTACACTTTTCTTGTCATACTTCCCGAGTTGTTGTATGAAATGTTATCTCCATATGGATCATAGTGACTTTGAGCTACTAACAAAATCAATAGTTTTCACCCTCTCACCAAGGGCACTGAGCCAATAAAGTTCTGAGTCATGAATATAGGTGTTATCGCTTGGAGTATGTATGTCCATCTGAGGTCATGTTGTCTTTGACCTTTGACCTACTGATCCCCCAAAACCAAAGCTTTTTCTTTTACCAAGTGAATTTAACTGTGATTTTTCATGAGCATGTGTGTTATATTTGCAGATATAGCGTGCATTATGCGTACATGTATTTCCAAACCAGGGAGTGGTGACCTTATACCTTGACCTAGTGATCCCAAAAACTCTGTACAAGTGCAATGTACCTATGAAGTTTCATGAGGATGAGTATTATGAATTCCAAGTTATCTTGCGGAATGCATACCTCCGCAATAGGTCATAGAGATTTGACATTTGACCTACTCACCCTCACAACGATAAAGTTACACCTCACCTAAACCAATGTACCTATCACATATTTACTTAGGGTACGTCTTATGCTGTCGAAGTTATCGTTCAGAATGTATATTTCCATATGAGGTAATTAGACCTTAACCTATGACACAAAACAATAGGATATAACCCTTTGGTTTTACAGCGCATTTCATGTTTAGTTATTGACCCGTCTTACAGTCAGTCATTACGCTTAACGTTTCACTTGTGCGATGACTGGACTACCTCTTGTGACTCTATGATTGTACCTACTGAAACTCCAAATAAGAGAGGTGGGTGCATGAGCTTTCGTCCCTCGGGTTTTCTGGTCGTACCCTAGATTTTCTGGATGTGGACTTTATTGTTAGAGAATTCCTTTTGATGGGATGTAGTTTTGTTTACACTGTCTTGTCTATTTGGGCGCTGAAGCCAGGATAATAGCGAGGATGTGCGCATATAAAATCGATTCAAGCTAACCAGTAGGCTTTATTGCCAACTGACCGTTCCAAGTCGGTAACCCTGTCTTTACCACCCTTTCTGTTGGTTTGTGTCTCTTTTATCGTATTAGCAAGTCCTTGTTTGCAGTACAGTGCGGACCTACGATGCCATTGCGTTCGGACGCTATGGTTTCTATAGGACCCTATATCTCATTTCTGCTCATACTAGTAAAGTTACATGAGTGTGGGTGTTATGGTTTCGAAGATATCGTGTGGAATGCGGAATTGTTTACGGATAGATGAACGGACGTACGAACGGACAACCCATACCTTTGCACATATGATGCAAATTAATGTTTGAAATAAAACACGTTTGCTAACAATCGGAGTTGAATTGGGTTTTACGGCGCACCAAAACAAAAAGGTTATTTGGTATCAACAGGAATGAACATATTCCAGGCCCACCGTGCGTGCACATCGATATAAAAAATATGCAGAATGAGTCTAGAATTTGCCAAAGTGGAGAACTCCAGAGTTTCTGCAATTTTTTATGTAAACACTACATTTTTCGCTGGAGTCACGATGGTTCTTTTCTATCATCACTCAAGTAGCACCGATAACAATATAAGGATAAGGATAAGGATGAAGTCCTTTTATGAACATGACAAATATGATAAACTGAACACGAATTGGGGATATATTTCCCCTCTGCCTAGATAAGCAGTGACCCAATTCTTGCCCGGGAACCACACGGGCAGCTAGCTATCGTAGAACAACCAGGTAACATACGATTTATAGTTACACACTAAACTATTTAATCACATACATATAAAACAGTTCCAATAATTTGTGGAATACAATCCACAGAGATTGAGACGAAATCCAACACTCCTATTTTAAAGGGTTTAAATACTTACGTGTTGTAGATTGTTTGATTACACAGAGCGTGTAGACAGATGCTTATCTTGCTTTATAGTCATTGATTTTTTGCTATTTTAACGGTGGAATATACAGAATAATGATAGATCGACAATATGTTATCAGTATCAGCTTAAAAATTCAAGTCACTATTTTTTTGTCCTTGCACTCTCCCTAGAATTTGTATTTAAAATATAAGGCAAACCTTAAATACCTAATATATGATAAGGCATTTACACTTGCTGATATACCTTGATCGCAGTTATGACCCGTGTATCCGGTGTTGCAGGTGCACGTGTAGGATACAGCATTGTTAGAACAAAATCCATTCCGGCACGGGTTAGGCTGACAATGGTTAGTAACTAAATAAAAAAATAAAATAAAAAAATATTTTTTGTTTTGTTATACAGTTAATATAAGTTATTCAAACAGATTATAGGTGAAAAGAGGCAAAAACATATGTTACAGATTTGTGGAAGATAAATCGAAAGCCAGGTTTTCCATGCCTTCTATTAATACAGTGGTTTACGTCACCCTGGCTATACATCAGTAGTGGTATTCACCCTGGCTATACATCAGTAGTGGTATTACTTATTGCTCCTATGGAATCATCAAACACAAGATTTTCTGCTTTAAGCCAGTACTATGGGACGTGAGAGGTGTCGTACTTTACATTCACTCTCCTTTTCTCTCTTGTTATCCCCACGCTTTCAACAAACAGGCGGATACGTAATTATGTCTCAAATGGAATGTTATGTCGATGGGATTAAACCTTATATTTTTTCGCATATATTTCGCCCGTGGGGCCCTTGGGAAAGAGCCTAAAATGTTCAAATACACAAAGGAACTTATAAAATACATAATGGGAGGAAATATTTACACGAAGGGAGGTAATAATTATATTTTGTTTTTTATATGTTTTCTCCTTTTGCTTTTTATTTATATAAATGTTTTCTTTATGTCTTTTGAACTAATACTACAGTGATATTAATTATGAATTATCTGGCTGACATATTAATTTTAATTTCATAGCCTTATTGTTATAGTGTTATATTATGTATAAAATAAACCGCACAATTGCAATGTATAACAGGTCTTCAGTCCATACTCTATTGTACCTATACCTTTAGGACGTCCTATTGGGTAAAATGCGAAGAGACTATACTCCTTATAACTAAACACATAATTTATCAGAGCATCTGCCTTGCATTCGGTAGTTTGTTTATTCGATTCCCCTTGCTCCGATTCCACTGGCCACTTCATTCTAAAGACTTTAAAAATGGTAGTAGTTACTTGTCACCCTTGCCCGATGAGCAAATATAGGGTAGTGATATGACTGGTTGGCCTGGTGTTAGAATAATGTGCTGGGTGGGGTATCATTCTTTTCGTGGGTCTAATGGTAAAGGAACTCTATTCCTAAGAACTAATTACGCACACACACGCAGTATTGGCGAGGAACAAACACTTTTGGCCCTTTGAGGTTCCTCTAGATCCCAGCCCGCTACAAATTCAATACACGGTAGTTGTTTATACATTTGCACTGAACTTAGTTTATTTACTCGTCTACGAAAGATAAATCGCATACACTTTATTATTTCAAACTTATACCGGATACAGGGTGGAGGGGAAGGTAGGGTAAGATAATATAGGGTCAGTTATATATTGCAGGCCCACCGTACGTTCACATCGAGATACACAATATGCAGAACGTGCCCAGAATTGTCACCTGCAGAACTGCCGTGATATTGAAAATGCTGTTTTAAACACTCCATTTTTCGCTGAAATCACTATCGTCATTTTTTTGTCATCACTTAAGTAGCACCAGAAACAATATAGGACTGAGGATGAAGACCTTTAATGAACGTGACAAAAAATACCAAAGGAACACGCATTGAGGGTATCTTTCCCCTCTGCGTAATAAGCAGTGGTCCTATTATTGCCCGGGAACCACACCAGGAGCTAGCTATCGGAGTACATCCACCTACAGGAGGAGGTAATCATACTGTATCCATCGTACGTTGTATGATTACATAATAAACTAGTCAGTCACATATAACGATTTCCATACTGTCTGGAATACAACCCGCAGAGATTGAGAGGAAATAAAATACCCCTATTTTGAACGGTTTAAATACTTATATGTTTTATAGAATGTTTGATTACACAGTACACACCGATGCTTACATTGCTTTATAGTTATTATGTTTCTTTTATGACGGTATGAAGTGGAATATAATGGTATTCAGAGAATATGCTACCAATGTCAGTTTAGTAAATTCAAGTCACTATTTTCTATTTTCTTGAACTCTCTCTAGAATTTGAATTCAACTGTTTATGCAAACCTTAAAAGTCCAATATATGATAAGGCATTTAACATGCTGATATACCTTGATCGCAGTTTTGACCCGTGTATCCGCTGTTGCAGGTGCACGTGTAGGAGACAGGAGTGGAAGAACAAAATCCATTCTGGCACGGGTTAGACAGACAATGGTTAACAGCTGAAATAATTAAAACATTTGGTATGTTAGTTCGTTTGTTTGTATGTATATTTACATCATTTTCAACACATGTAAGGTTATATAAGATGGACGATTTTTTATTGCGGTGGAAGCAGACCACTCACTTTTTCTGTGCAGTCTAGCATTTTATCCCAAAATTTGGCTGAATTCTATGCTCTGGCTTATCAGCCGCAAATCATCACCCCTGCTACTCTGACCACCACTTGAGGAAACTGATACATCTATCCCTAATAAAAATGCTATACAACCAGCAACAGGTTACAGCTGGTCATTTGTACAGGGACTTTTCTAACTGAGAACTGTTAATATGAAATTTATGTATTTAATAGATCATGTTGTTCTAATTTGAAGTAAAGAGTAGATTGTTCTAATTCGAAGTAAAGAGTAGCAACATATTCATTTGGTTGAAAGGTAAAGACAAAAATATCGTTCTGTTTTGCTTATGCTCGTACTAATAGGTGATATCACGCATTCATTTTGAATGCTTTTCAGTACAGGTTCGTGATATCGCATATGCAAATGACTGATATCATTCAGTCATATTTTATCATTCAATCATATTACTGATTCCAAAAGGTGACGTTACGCTTTTGTATATGTGATAACAAAAACTAGTATTAACAAGAGCTGTCGGAGAACAGCGCAGCTCGACTATTCGATTTTTCATAGAATAATAAATTATATAGCTAGTATATACCATCAGAAAACAAGGCTAAAACAATGTGGGATGGGGTTGGGATCGCAACATAGGTATGTTTAAGAATTGACCAAAACTACACAGAAATATGTAAAAAACAAAAAAAAAAGTGAGTTTTGAGTGGTGTGGGGAGTGGGGGTGATGAGGGCAACATATATGTGTAAGAAGCTATGTAAGAATTGACCAAAACAACACAGACATATGGTAAAACAAAATAAAAATATTTCGAGTGGGGTGGGTTGGGGGCAAGATAGCTATATGTAAGAATTGACATAAACAACACAGAAATATGTAAACAAAAATAAATCGAGTTTTGAGTAGGGATGTGTGTGTGAGGGGGGAGGGTGGAGAGGCAGGGAGTGGGGTGGAGGGGGCAACATATATGTGTAAGAAGCTATGTGTAAGAATTTACCAAAACAACACAGATATATGCAAAAAAAAACAATAAACATTAAATACAAATATTCCAGTTTCGAGCGTGGGGGTGGGGTGGGGTAGGGGGAGGGGTGCAACATAGCTATGTGTAAGAAATGACTAAAACAACACATAAATATGTAAAAAAAAGAAAAGTTTCGTCTGTGTGTGTGTGTTGGAGGGTGTGGGGGGGGGGGGGGGTTGGAAGAGGCAGTGGGGTGGGGTGGGAGGGTGCAACATATATGTGTAAGAAGATATGTGTAAGAATTTACAACACAGAAATATGTAAAAAAAAAATAAAACAAATAGAGTTTTAAGTGTGGGTGGGCTGGGGGAGGAGGCAACATGTAATTATGTGTACAATTGACTAAAACAACGAGGGGAAGGAGGTGAGAGGCGCGTGGGGAGGGGGGGGCGGGGGGGCGGGGGGGAGTGGGCAACATATATATGTAAGAATTGACTAAAACTACACAGAAATATGTAAAAAAAAAAAAAGATGGAGGAGCGGGATGGGAGTGGGGGCGGGGAGAGGAGGGAGCCCATGCCCCAATATGGATACCGGTATGTTAATTTGTATTTCCTAGAACAAAAAGTGAAATAAAACCTAGTGTACAAGTTTCTTTTACACATTTTATTTCCTCATAAAACTGACCCATGTCTGTTATTTCTGTGAAATCTAATACTCCTGCTGGTCATTTACGACCCCTTGGAGTGTAAAGTTGTTATCGTAATTTAATGCATTATTTACATTAGGGTGTTAATCAGATCCTTAGAAAGTGGGGAAAACTTGAAAATCTGGCATAAAATGTTGGACTTGTATAGCATCAATACTTTACACCTCCTGCAATCCGTAAGAATCAACACTTCCTCACTTACAAATCGAGCTCCCAGTAAGTAGAGCCCCCAGTGGGATTCGAACCCACAGCGGTGAGATGCAAGACGGTGTACAGCAATTAAAACAGATTAATACACTATAATCAATGCCTTACATTTAAGTACGCATTGATTTGAATTTTCCTAACTAAGACAATATAAATACACAATATACATGTTTACGTCAAATTGTTCCACTAAACAGCATGGGTAAATAGTAGTGCTTATATGTGTGTGTATACTGGTGTTTATACCTGTCAGATTATGTTACACTAGAGTGATGGGGAACATCTAGCTTAAACAAATTGAATGTTACTTTACATATTGAAGCTCTTGAAAACATTGACATAAAGTGTTTTTCGTTTTTACTCATAATGTGTAATCCAGTGTATGTATCAGAGTTATCTTCCCATTAAGTTAAAACGGCATATTGTATATACACACATAACACTACTGGTTGTGTACCAGTTATCGTCATTCACCAGATTTCGTCATTATCAATAAAAAGCTCGATGTTGTGATTATTTTTCGACCCCACTTTACAAATCAATACACACTATCATCAGACGATTGGGGAGGAAAAAAATGTTTAGAAGTGTTAACATACACTCTCAAACCAACTCGTTTACCTATATAAATACCGTTATAAACAAAACACGATCGGGGGAATCACACGCTAATGCGCATGCGCAGGAAAAATTACTTTTAAAATAGCTGACCTTTTACATCGAACCATTGAATCAATTTGACATGCACAAAAAACTAAAAGTATGTGTTAAACATTTTCAGCCAATGGGAAACAACTAGTTCACGTCAATCAATTTAAATTTGCGGACAGTTATTTCCCTTTAAATTATGAACGTAGAAGTGAAGTAAATTACATCCGATACCTACAGTTGAAAAACGTTTTAAAGTGTAGATATATATTTTTTTCTAGATATTTGTTTTGTGTATTCATATGCAATGGTATATTTATGTTTCAATTAATAACTACACACGTTTTCATCATCTCTAACATGGATTTTTGGGTATTAAACTGAACATGACGATAACTACTACATTCAGCTCAAACGACCGGCCCAATTCAGTCTATATTTAGTAACGGTCACGTGACACTTGTTGCTGAGAATAGGAACAATGTAAACACTGAATATTTACGGCAAAGGGGTAAGCTTCTCTACCGGCAAAAATATTTATGAGATGACAAGTTTTGATTTAGATGTATTAAAAAATCAACATAAAAATGACGATATCTGGTATACAGCCAGTAGTATCAAGAATATAGTACATTTTGTTAAATAAATAGAACATATTGATAATAACCCTGTCATTGTAATTACATAAGGAACCGACGTTTTAAGTTTTACAATGAAATAAGAACGAATTTACAATTTATGTAAAGCAGGTAAATTAAAACTTGCATTTCCCCCCGCAAAGGTCATGCACATACTTGATGATTATGTTAATTACATCGTTCGTGACCGCTGCAACGCAACGCCTTGCATCAGTTCGTTGGAATGTACCATGTTGTTTACTTGCTAAACGTATTTTTATCAGTAAGTACGCAGTACTTTAACGAACAGTTTTATATGATAAAATACTATAAAATGTTACCCAAATAGTTTTAATAAAGGTCGTTTTTATGTTTTTACTGGAACTCTGAAAAATAGCTATACGCCGCATTAAAAATTCTAAACTCCACATTTCAGCATTATGTAACGTCGGCCAAAAGGTATTACATATAATCACACACGTTCTCGACCCCTGTTCAATTGCACTATCATATCTGGTATTGAAACATGTTTTCGACAAATTAAAATATTTACATACATTGATCGCAATTTGTCCCGGTGTATCCGGGGTTGCATGTGCAGGTGTATGCCGCAGCATAGTTAGAACAAAATCCATGTTGACACGGGTTCGACTGACAATGATCTATTGCTGAAAGCATATACACAAGTAGATATAAAGGTCGAATAGGACATAATTATGACATTCACAGAAAGAAGTCAATCAAACAACACGCATTCAAAACAAACTATACTTACACAATATGTATCTAAAACTAAAGAACACGACATCACAAAGTTAAAATGGTTGATAAAACGGGTTACGCATTGGAACAGTCAGTCGCCAAAGTCAACCAAAAATAGTAGATATAAAAGTCGAACAGGAAATGTAGCATTCGAAGACCACAGTGAACGAAAAACAAACACAGAAACAAGCAATAATACAAAGACGAATAAAACCATGACACCACATTCTTTAATAAACAAAGGAGCATTAATAGGCAATACAATAAATACTGATAAAGGTGATCCTTTGAGAGCAACAAACACAATTAAGAGAATAAAGCAGCAGACTCGGTTTTACTGAGTCTGTTCATGAGAAGCAATGAAAGAAGCAACACTTCTCACGCCCCCTAGCACACATAAATGATCATATATATATGAATATAAAAACCTCACTGTTACCATAGTGGACCCTATTTAACGTGATAGCTTAAATAAAGAAATTCCCGCCAGGGTTATATTAATTATAGGTTCCAATATAATTATAATTAAATTGGCTTTAAGCTGTTATCATAAACATGATAAAGCTGGCTCGGCATATCTCGTATTATGCGCATATTAAGTCAACCAGTTTGAAAATTGAGAGAAACAATTATAAGCATAGAAACATATATGTGGTGTAGTTCCTACCATTTTATTGGATTCGTAAGGTAACAAAGTACAATTTAAAACATGAGGCGTTCTCAGCAATGCCTTTGTATGTAGATATGATTGCTCAATTATTGGGAGACATGTATTAAAAGATTACTGATAAGTGTTGGTTCATATCCTGTTAAAGTAAATAAGTATGTATATCAATGGTATCCGTTGTTCGTCATTAAATACTAAAGATGGGATCCCTTGGAAGCAAAAAACAAGAGATAAAAGTAGCAGACTCGGTTTTATCAAGTTTCTTTTAACAACAACAAAAAAACAAAAAAACAACCCGACAGACTAGCGACTTTACTAAGAAGGACGTGTCTACCAGAAAGGTAATGGATATTGTTAAATTCTGCGACATATTTTGTATACCTTTTAGTTTCATGGTTCTTTCTACGACCATGCGACTTCAATATGCTGATGACGTAAATATTGACATTATTAGAAGTTTTCCTCTCTTATAAATGTTGTCATTTAGAACTAATGAATAAAGCGTGTGTAATTATTTCATCTATTTGAGTTCAGCAATATGTCTAGCTTGCATATTGTATTCTTATTGAACTGAATTGGATTTTATAGTCGCAACAAAAAACAGCTAAGGTCATATGGCGACTTCCAAGCTTCCACTGGTGGAGGAAGACCCCAGGTGTCCCTCCGGGCAATTATTTTTGCACGGGCGGGCACCTGGGAAGAACCACCGACGTTCCGCAAGCCAGCTGGATAGCTTCCTCACATATTGTATACTTAATCCAATACGACATATTCCACAGAATGAATGCTAAGAAATATAAAAAGATCGGACAGGGAAAGTAGCGTTCAAGGAGGACAGAAAACCACAAAACACAATAACAAACACGCAAACAGACAAACAAGAAGGCAAAAGCAATAATAAATGCAAACGACATCACAAGCACAAAAAGGGTTGACAATAGGGCTACCGCCTTGGAACGGTCAGTGGCAAAGTAGGCCACTGGGGGTTTAAACCGGTTCTAGGGTGCACCAAACCTCACACTTACCCTACTGTCATCCCATTAAAACAGGACAGTGTAAATAAAGAAATCCCCGCCATGATCTAATCTCTAACCAACAAGGCAGCATCAATAGGCAATATAAGTAAAACACAAATATGCTCGTGTAAATATAATACAAAAAAGCAATAGCCTAAAAATCCACAATGAATGTACTCAATGACTTGGCAGAAGCCAGAGCAGTAAGAGAATACACCATTAAGGGCACGACAAGAAAGATCATGGACAAACATCAAACGCCACCGTCCCAATGAGTTTTAGGTAGGCGTCATCATAGGGTCCACAGCCTGTCCGGTCATCGTACAATTAAAAAGGAAAGCATAGTGGCGAACTGTAAAAGGGTCCACCACCAAGCATGCAGTACGTTGCAAAATGATAGGGTCATCACATCTTTTGATAAACTTTTTAACAAGTTTAACAAAGATAGTATGAAAGTGATTATGACCAAGAATCTTACAAAATTTATAAATCACATCACTATAGAAGTCAGGTTGTGATAGTCCTTGTCGCAGAAGAGTCCTTAAATTACATTTATATTTGGAAAGAAGATCAGGGTTACGATAATAACATTTTGCAAAGGTTTTACGAAGTTTATGGTAACGGTAACCCTGATTAAGTAACTTTTTAGTTATACAAAGATTACGAATATTAAAGTCCTCAACTCGAGTACAAGCTCTAGAAAAACGAATAAGTTCAGACAGATAAACCCCATAAGAAGTTGCTCGGGGAACATCCCCATCCAAGTGGGGATAATTAACAATGTCAAAATTAAAATCATCTCTCTTGTCATAGATTTTGCTGATTATTTTACCATTTTCAATCGAGAGATCTAAATCAAGAAAAGAAGCGTTATTATCAGATATATTTTCTTTATTAAGCCGAAGTTCTTTAGGATAAATATTATGAACCATAGTTGGAAAGAAAGGGTTGTCAATGTTCAGTATGTCATTCAGATACCGAGAGGTGTCATTAAAAGCTGCAATAACATCTGCCTGGGTATCTGGTGAAAGACTCAACATGAAATCCCTCTCATAGAAAAATAAAAACAAATCTGAGACAAGTGGTGCACAGTTCGTACCAATAGGGATACCAACAATTTGTCTAGAAACGGTGGTACCATACCTGACCAAAATATTATCTAATAGGAAGATGAGTGCTTCACAAACTTCATAGCAAGTCCACATAGTATAATTGTCTAAACGGCCGTTAGTGAAAAACGCTTTAATATTATTACATGCCAAAAATGTAATATTTTCCCTAGCGAATGTTTTTTGAATAAGAGAAATTAGCTTGTCTTTAATAAGATGATGTGGTAAGGTTGTATATAGTGTCGAGAAGTCATAAGTACTTATTGATGAAACTTGACCTTTATTTAAAATGTTATCAAGAACGTCTCCTGAATTTTTTATAGACCAAAATAAATTAATCCCAGAGTTTTCATAAGTTTTATCACAATATAGTTTAACGTGATCTTTAACGGCAGTAAGACAAGAAGTTAAAAGTTTGGAGATGTTTGTTGTAGTGCAGGCACTAGAATTCGAAATAAAGCGAGCCTTATACGGATTTTTATGTAATTTAGGAATCGAGTACATGGTAGGCAGTTTATTTTGCTTATCGTTTACACCAGCCTTGAAAGTAGTGCACCGAGTGATATGTGCGGAAGCAACATCAAACTCGGTAGAATTAACTGGAGTTTACGAATTGGTGCTGCCGAGTTCCAGAGATAAAACATTGACGTAATGTAGACGTCAAACAATAATTACATTATTAGCTGCTTTATCTGCAGGAACTAAAACAAATTTATTATGAAATTCCTGAATTCCTGATTTTACATTACGAAAGGAAAACCTAGGTCTCGGAGGTAGTAAAGAGGGGTTAGCATTATAAAAGTTAATACGTGTATCTATAATTTTAAGAATAGACTTTTTCCAAGTAGAAAGCGAGTTTGGGTCCGCATGTTCTCTACGACACCATTTGATACTAAAATCTTCAATGGAGTGGGCGATCTGGGCACGACAGGCATTAAAATCAATAGTTGAAGGTAATCTATATTTAAGACCTTTCGAAAACAAATGCCGAATACGTTTATCAACAATATCAAAATTACCAGTGATGACATGACCTGCTGGAGCATAGCAAAATTTTGATGTGTTGCATTCACATTCCTCAGGAGTATTATGTACTATATCAAGGTCAGAAACTATTTTGTTGTAGTTGAAAATAATATTTCTAATAGGCTTTTTATACTTATAACAAATTACAGGACTTTCAGAATTTTTGAAATATTTTGGGATAGAATCAACTACATGAGTATCTCGAAAAATACTAGGCATGTCAATGAAATCAATACCTTTGTTAATATATAGTAGTTTTAGAAAATGCCTGACGTGATCAGACTCCTTGTCAATATGGGGTCGGAGAACATGTTGTGTATAACTTTGAAACTTCGTAAGATTCTTGGTCATGATCACTTTCATACTATCTTTGTTAAACTTGTTAAAAAGTTTATCAAAAGAGGTTATGACCCTATCATTTTGCAACGTACTGCATGCTTGGTGGTGGACCCTTTTACAGTTCGCCACTATGCTTTCCTCTTTAATTGTACGATGACCGGACAGGCTGCGGACCCTGTGATGACGCCTACCTAAAGCCCATTGGGACGGTGGCGTTTGATGTTTGTCCATGATCTTTCTTGTCGTGCCCTTAATGGTTTATTCTCTTACTGCTCTGGCTTCTGCCAAGTCATTGAGTACCTTCATTGTGGATTTTTAGGCTATTGTTTTTTTGTATTATATTTACACGAGCATATTTGTGTTTTACTTATATTGCCTATTGATGCTGCCTTGTTGGTTAGAGATTAGATCATGGCGGGGATTTCTTTATTTACACTGTCCTGTTTTAATGGGATGATAGTAGGGTAAGTGTGAGGTTTGGTGCACCCTAGAACCGGTTTAAACCCCCAGTGGCCTACTTTGCCACTGACCGTTCCAAGGCGGTAGCCCTATTGTCAACCCTTTTGTGTTTGTGATGTCGTTTGCATTTATTATTGCTTTTACCTTCTTGTTTGTCTGTTTGCGTGTTTATTTCTGTGTTTTGTGGTTGACTGTCCTCTTTGAATACTACTTTGCCTGTCCGATCTTTTTATATTTCTTTTCTGATCAATTCATGATTTCTCATAATAGCATATTAAACATAATAACATGACAAGACCAAATATAAATTTCCATAAATCAAGATTTCACCCAGGGCCACCATGGAGTTGCACAGAATGCTATTTTTAATAAAGGAACGTACTAGACAAGAAAGCAGAAAATCCTCACCATTGTAAAACATACAATGAAATAAAATACTCTTTTTTTTTTACTTTTAATATTTCAATTTTATAAACATTCGTCGTGTGAGCTGAAGAATACATTTTAC
>JAWPHD010013167.1:0-70462 GCA_037043455.1 Cyrtodaria siliqua
GATCATCTCGGAAAGAAAATGCGTAGCCGCTATATGTTGTTCCAAAATCAAACGCCGCAACCAATAAATACGATGATGTGGACCTTCTCTTTGACGTGGCCATAGTTCATACAAACCTACAACATTATTGAATTCATTTTAGACATTACCGCGAAAAGCATTGAATAACTGAATACTGAAATGTGGATACACAATGAACACAGACAATAACGAAATAAAGTGGACTCGTTTTTATGGAGTCTTTTCATGAGAGGTAATAGGTAAGAGATGTAAAACCTCTCACGAACCTTAGCACTGGCTTAAGCGGCTTTCCACTTTAAAGGGACACACGGAAATATTGATTGTTTTAAAACTCAGGGTGTCCCGTTAGTTTTCAACACAACTTGCATATATGCAATCATTAATATTAATTATTCAAAGAGTTCAACGCAAACTGTTTTTACATAATTTTTGATAATATTGCACCAATAATATATTAAACAATTTTGAAGAAAAATTGAAGAAAATTAAACCATAATTTTTTATTTAATCATTTGCAAGCAGTTTGGTATGCTTGAATAAAACTCAAGATTTCCATGTGTCTCTTTAACGCCACACAGATTGGACAGGAAGATCCCAGAGGACAATAAATATATATGGCTCCAGAGTTATCAATATGCAAATGATGGACGATCCATCTTTTGTTTTTTTCCTTCAGCTCGGTGTGCAATCCGAAAAGCCTCGTCGTTTTAGTTATCTTTTCATCCCAAAGGGATTGTATGACATTCATAGATCCAGTTAACTGTGGTCCTGATTTTCCTGTTGGACCTTTATATCTACTCATTCCATATCCGTACCGGATAACGGAAATCGACTAGACAGTTCAGTCGTTCGGTGTCGTACTGAGGAAACCGAAGTAACGTACGTCGTAATCATACGAAACATAAAACGTCATCAAACGACAACGTTATATGTTGGCGGCTACATTAATGCATGCACGTAATGTGCATTTTTGATGTCATGCTATAAAAAGTATCTCACATTCGTGATTATTAAATATTGAACTTATTTTACTAGCTTGATAAACTTGATATGATGGTCGGTTTTTATCCAACTATTTTTATAAATTCAATATTAAAAAGACATTCATGTATAATTCTCTGCTGGAAAATAGTATTGTTTACAAGTAAAAGATATTTAAACTATGTGATTTTTAATATGTGCATACAATATTACACCATTGATTAATTTGGCTTAAGCAAACACCGAAAAGAAAAACATCTAGTTTGATTTATAAATAAGAACATTTTAGGCACACGGTCTCGAATGCAGTAGTCAATGTACACTGTCAGGTCAATCCGAATCATATTTGAAAGAATGCGAAACAATCAAATTTAAATACGCGTAAACAAACACCGACATTTTGCTTGATTTATAATTATACAAACAACCAGAAGCACATGGTAGCGAATATAACAATGTAAGATCAACCCGACACATATTGGAAAGAATGCACAACAATTAAATAACAACTGAGTTATAAAGGTAATAACCACGAACAATACACCGACGATAAAGTGTTCACAATTGTATCGATCGCAGCATTGCTGTAAATCACAGTTAATGTTAAGTATAACCGGAAAGGTTTAAAGGTGCATACGACATTCTTTAAAACTTGTATACACATATTTGCATTTTGTTAATTGTTGACAATAAGATATTTAAAGATAAGGGGAAATGACAAAGAAAAACTGAAAACTCCAAATTTTATATGCAAAAATTATTTCTATGCAAACAAATTTAACGTCAAAATTATATCGGATTAATATATCGATATGGTCATTTAGATTCCTGTTAAGTGGTTCAAGATTGCCTCACATGCTTTAACGAAGTTATAACCTACTTTGTGTATTATCTAGATGCATTTGTGTATTTTGTACGGCCGATAACCGACAGTTTAACCAGAGTTAATAATGTAAAATGTAAAATAGTAGATCAAGGTCATAAACGGGCTTACTTTTTGTATAAATGTTACGTACTTTTCCAGATGTATAAAGGCGTTGATTCAGGAGAGAGTCCGCACAAAAACGACGCCCCACCCCCACATAAATTGTACCAGCACCATATTCAAGATAAAGTAAGGTTTAAAGTCGCGTTTATTTATGAATTAACAATCCTATATTTTGTAGATAACAATAGATAAACATAACGTAAAACACTATTTAAACAAATAAACAAACAGATAATCATACTAGGTAATGTCAAGCTTAAGATATTTTCCGAAACGAGTCTCCCCGTGCTACGAATCAGTAGTGTTATTTTTACTGGTCCTTTGGGACCAACGAGCCCAATATAGGTGGCTTTGAAGTAGAATACCGCTTAAGCCGGTGCTAGGGGGCGTGAGAGATGTTGCTTCTTTCATTAGTTCTCATGAACAGACTCAATACAACCGAGTCTGCTGCTTTATTCTCTTAATTGTGTTTGTTGCTCCCAAAGGATCACCTTTATCAGTATTTATTATACAGATCAAGTTCAATTCACTGCAACCTGATGATACAATCATTCAATAGACATCTGGTCAATACAAAAAGTACCATACTTATATACAAAAAACCCTAATAATGGTTCAGTTCGTTTAATACGGAGTTGTTTAGAGTTTGCAATATTCAGAGCCAATCTTAAGTTGAAATAATACTTACTGTCTCTAATAAACGCATTGTATATATGACAAACGATTAAACTCAGATGCAGGTAACAGGTGGATAAGTATATAGGTGGATAAAGAGGTTAGTTAACTGTTGGCGTCGATTTTAGCACATCCTTCAAGAGATGGTAGGCGTGTGGTTTTTTTCACGAACGAGCGGATGCAAACCTACAATCGGGTGACGGATGTCCATATAATCGAACCCAGCAGTTAAATAATCTATTTATTTATTTTAAATCACTTTCTGCATTATTTTAGCCGACATGTTTCGTTTTGTTGAACGTTATCGGCAGATGACGTCGACGTCATGTTAGGACATGGCAACTTGAACGTAGGCGCTAAGTCCGACGACGGGGTACATACAACGTCAGGTTACAACGCTGCATGGTCTGCATGCATTTTTATCTCATACACTAACAGACGGAACCTTATTATTATAAAATTACAAGTTTTAAACGGCAGACAGTTAATGTATAATTACTAGTTTCGTTTTCGAAGACGGCTTGTTATCTGTTAATCGTACAACTTGTTACTAGCATAAATCATTACTGATATATATTCAGACACAACCTGCAAATAAAACAAAGCTTATTAACATTACTTACATGTTTTGACTGTCCTATATAGAGCCTTTTTGAGAATGCAATTTTGTTGTAAGCTCAACTACTTATTATTATTCAATATAATGAGTTAACGGAAAATATCTTTTTCGTGGAAAACTATAAACATGTATTCGGAATACAGGAATACATGTAGTTCAAGGTTATGCAAATAACACCGGGGTAAATCGTTTCTAAAGGCTAAGGATATCTATTCCTGTGATGTGTTTGAAAGTGTTACCGTTCGTTGTGTGTCACAGTGACAATGCAGGCAACGCATCAACATATGGAAAGTTTCTCCTTTCCTATTAGTTATACATGTACTATCGTTTGTTCCTATGACGAATTACATCTGGTTTAGGTTTAACCAGATTTATTACGATTTGGTACAACGTATGCATTACTACACATACAAGGATCGGAACGGAAGCATACTGCTTATTGAATTCCTTTCCTTATACAGTCTATAATATACACACAACTATGGCAGATATATGTGTTAAAAATATTAAATAGTAATATAAAAGTAGATATACAAGTTAAACAGGAAACAAGCATTTAAGGAACACAGTCAACCAAACACACGCAGAGAAACAAACAATAATTAGAAATATGAATAAAATGCAAGATATGACAGCACAAACGAACGGTGACAATATGGCTACCGCATTGGAACGGTCATTGGCCAGAAGCCAGATTAAAGGGTACATCAAATCCCACTATTACCTTATTGGCATCCCAAAACACGAGACAGTGTAAATAAATATATCACCGCCAGGTTATATTCTCTAACAAACAAGGCAGCATTAATAAGCATTGTAAATATAACACATAAATGATAATGTATATATAAATAAAAAGAAAAGTCTGGACAGCCATAAAGCCTGAATTAGTACTCAATGTCTTGACAGAAGCCAGGGAAACAAAAGAACAAACGGTTAACTTAATTTCCCAAGTAATCTTTTTAAGGGATAGTGGCAGTTAGCGCGCTAGGGTTCACCTCCTGCATATAGATTGTTTTCATATATTTTGAAGTAAAATACGGGTTTTGACATACACCTGACACATATAAAGCACGTTTTAAATATTTCTACCAGTCTGCCATAGAAAGTAGATGTATGTCTATTTTTTTTACTGATTTTATTTTTTGGATTTTTTTTGATTTTTTTTTTTGAAAAAGATGATACACTTAACTTTATACATTGTTTCATTTGCTGTTCTAGATTTTTCTTTGTCTTCATTATATATGTAGTGAAGTTAAGCAGGAGTCATTATGTTATGTTTAAGTGAATAACATTTAAAAGACAACAACTTGAAAACGCAAAGTGTCGTGTGTTTTTTTGTTAAGCATCTGAAATAAGGACTATCCGGATTTACATTAACTGTTTAGCTGACACTGTCTTGTAATATCTTAACGTCTAAGTCATGTTAACTGCATGAAGTCGTTAGCGTTTTCGAAAAAAACTGGTAGGAAACGGTTATAAGTGAAGAAACACGGGAGCAAATTCGAAACCGGAGGTAACCTAAATTATAATCTGCAGCCCCGAGATTCTTATAATTTATGTGATTATCGAATAATTTTGCGTTTGTGAGATTATTTTCTCATCAATATCTATTTAAAATCGCGATAAAATGGATGGAGGCACGTTAATTCAACGCTACAATAAAATATAACTTATAAGTAAATTATTTTCACATTTGATGACGTATCAATTTTACAGGTCATGTACTCATGGTTGAATTCTTGATTTAGACCCTTCTCGCGGAGGTAATTAACACTTCTTCCCCTCTATTCCTTATGAAAAGACTCCAATCGGGAGCTAAGGACGTATGTTTGTCAGGAGTTTATACCTCAAGGCGTTATTTGGTCAGATATTTCGTTAATTAACACTGGGAAATGAATGTTTTGACCAACTTTTAAGGGATCGCGGCATGTCGATTTTACAAGTTAAGGGATCGTTGGACCGTTACGCCATAAATGGCTGGGGAAGGCCTGTTAAGGGTACGACAATACACGGTATAAGACAAACATCAAACGCTACCTTCCTTTGAAGATTTAGGTAGAAGTCATCACAGAGTCAAATATCGCACAAACAAAGAAGAAAGAATAGTGCGAACTGTCAATGGATCAAATGGATGGATCAAATACTAAACATGCTGTGTGTTTCAAAATGATAGGGTCATAATCTCTTTTGACAAACTTTTTAACAAGTTAAATATTGTATGAAAGCAATTATGACCAAGGATCGTATGAAGCCTGTAAATCACATCACCATAGAAGTCCTTGTCGCAGAAGAGTTCTTAAATAACTTCTTTATTTCCATATTTCCTAAATATTTCCCATCGCTACTTGGTCATTGAAAAAGCATGGGAATCTTGTTTATTTACTGACTGCATGCTCCGTATAGATATTAGATATTGTCTTGGGTAAGAAAAGCTAAACACAACTTTGTAATTTAGAAAAGCATATTTATAGCTAAGGTTAATCCCTTATTCAAATCAGGTGCATCTGATAATGTAAACAACTACAGACCAATTTCTATTTTACCAACTCTTTCGAAGTTGATTGAAAAACATGTGCACAACTCATTTGTTGAGTTTTTTAAATTATTATAAATTACTATGTAAATCTCAAAGTGGGTTTAGAAAAAGCCACAGCTGCGAAACGGCTTTAGTTCATATGATTGACAAGTGGTTAAAAGGATTAAATGAAGGTAACTTTGTTGGTGTAATAATGGTTGATTTTAGGAAAGCATTTGACTTAGTGGATCATAACATTCTTTTAAAAAAAATGCAGATCTATAAATGTAGTGACACTACAGTTAAGTGGTTTAAATCTTATCTAACAGATAGGAAACAAAATGTTTCACTAAATGGGGTTCTCTCTGATAAACAGTTAATTACATGTGGTGTACCACAAGGCTCTATTTTAGGACCTCTCCTATTCTTATTATTCATAAATGACCTTCCTATATGTCTTGATGGTACTGTATCTAATACAGACATGTATGCGGATGATACCATTATCTACGATGTTAACACATCAAAAGCAGTAATTGAGCAAAACCTTCAAACTGCTTTAAATACCCTCAATGCTTGGTGCCGAAATAATGGTATGGTTTTAAACACAGAAAAAACTAAAGTGCTCTTAGTTACTACACCTCAAAAGCGTGCAAGACTTGTTAATAATAAATTATCATTAACATACAATAACATTGAACTGCAACTTACAACAGGTGATAAAATTCTGGGAATGCATATAGATGAACACTTGAAGTGGGATAATCACATTATGTATATTCGTAAGAAAATATCAACCAACATCTGGCTACTGTCAAGAATAAAATCATATATTCCTTTAAATTATCGGATAATATTTTATAAGGAATATGTTCAACCTCATCTAGATTACTGTAATATAATATGGGGAAATACAAAGAAAGCTAACATACAACTGTTATTACGTTTGCAGGGAAGAGCATGTCGTACTATTTTAGGCGACCAATAGACCACACTAAAGGAAGCACTGGTTATCATTAATTCCCTTAATATCGAGCAAAGGATATTTCTCCAAAAGGCACAATTCATGTATAGAGTATCAAAACATGCAGTCCCTTCATATATTTGTGATATGTTCCACCCTACTGTTATCTGGCAGAGAAATCTACGATCTGCTTACGAATTAAATTATATAACTCCAAGACCAAACAAAGAACTATTTAAAGGGAGTATGTCATACACTGGAACAATTGTGTGGAATAGCATTCCTTCATATATTAGAGAATGTACTTCTTTAAAAACCTTTACATCTAACTGCGTTAAATGGCTGAAAACACAATCATAATGTAATTATTGTAAAAGTATTGTTATGTTTGGCAGTTTTAGATAATTATTGACATCTTGTGTACTGTATGGTACTTTATTATGCACACCACCACCTCAAACCACGTATATAATTATGTATAGATATTAAGAATGATGTGTACATGGTTGTAAATGTGTGTGCATGTGTGTGTATTTGGATGTATGTGTGCGCAATAATGTAAGTGCGCAATAATGTAATGGAAATATCACTGTTTTGTTACATATGGTTTACATTATGACTTTGCAGAGGGCCCCAAGGGAGATTAGTGTTGGCTAATTGGGTCACCCTCTATAAATAAAGACATTCATTCATTCATTCATTCATTCATTCATTCATTCATTTCATTCATTCATTCATAATTTAGCTAGTTTAAATACAAAACTTGTCTGATATTTCTTTATTGTTTCTAGAAAAAGAATGATAGCACAGAATTAAACGAACAACTTTCTGTTGTGTGTTTATATTTTACTGCACATAAAAATGCTTTATTGGGTGGGCCTCATAATCTGAATCAAAATTGAATATCACAATGTTCTCATGAAATTGCTTGGCTAACAGTTATTTACTGTTACCTATAGAAATTCTCCCCCACCCACCCCACCCAATACAATAGGCTCGAAGTATGTCCTTAAAAGCTGGTAGCTAGAAACAGCCAGATGAAATCATACCGAATGAATTGGAACACAACTAACCGATATGAAAATCTCGATTTATCCCCGTGACAAACTACTATCATTTGGATTTCAAGGAACTAAAGCAATTACAATCAACGGTGGAGAACAAGCAATACAGATACTGCGTTTATGTTTATAAAAGTGCATTGTAATTTATAGGTAAATTGCTTTCCTAAATATATATATGTTGCATATTAATACTAAAGCATTGTTTGACAATATTCGCATTAATTTTCTCGTATAAACATTTTTGTTCGCGGTAGAATTCTTTGTAAAGCCTAGATAAAACATTGGGCATATATGTTTACGTTTGTTGCCTAATAATTAATTATATAGACAGTAATACGTAAATTATTAATGCCTGATGGCAAAATACTAAATTTTCTTTCAGATTCACTATTCAAATAATTGTTTTATGTCATTCGGAATAATACAAGGTTATGCTTTCAAGGATTTTATTTCCGTCAGCATCTTTATTCAAATAATTGCTGCATAGTGTCAAAGTTATTACAGTGTCGCCAGCTAGGACATCCATTTACAACTCCAGCTGTAAAGATTGCTTACAACCGGGCCGAACGTTGCAGCTTGAGTAATTTGCTGAGCAATTTAGACTGATTTTACAATACCTTTACGAATTTCAACAAATGTCCGATGAATTGGGTGTGATCATTTTCAAAGAACGATTTAAATACCTGTGTGTTTCGTTGTTAAGCTCATTCAAACTATACATTTGGTTATTTGTTAGTATCGTTTTCGTGGAAGACTTTACACATGTATATCGAATATATAAATATATGCAATTCAAGTAACGCCGGTGTAAATCTCAATAGAAAAGTTAGTCATTTATTCAAATAGCTGTGGGGATCATAGCTCGTACGGTTAGGTACAGAATATAAACTATAATAGCTATGCTTCTCACAGCTATCGTTAACTAAACTGACAAAGAACAAAATGTAATGGATTGTTTACCGTTGATTTGTAGATATGACATTTGACCTTGTAGGCGATACATAAAACAGGTATTGCTGGGCATATGTAAACGATATCTTCAATAATAATCAGTCTATTTATTCGCCGATTAAATTAACTTTGAGTTTGAGGTTTTCATATAATGCATAAGGTATTTGGTTATTTATAAGGTGTTTTGTTATTGACAGAGGTTAATCATGACCTAGATAAACTATAGTCTGTATAAGTGTTTAACATTTAGGGTTATATTTATTGATAGAGACTGCTTTAGTGTGGCAGTTTTATAAGTTAGTTAAGGGTTTAGTGAATTTTCGCTGGAGCAGCATAAAAGTCTGTATATCCAGTGAAATTAAGGCTTCCTTATCTGACTTCATCACTAAAATCACATTGTAAGCTTGTGCATTGCACAAAGCAACTGTACTTTATTTACCAACACCAGATCCAACAACCAAGAAAGGTATGTGTATGTGAGAAATTGTTGTTTTGTTTATGTTCGTGTTATAATCTATGTTCGTGTTATAATCTATATTCGTGTTATAATCTGTGTTGCATATAAATTTGTGTTTTTTCGTATCTTGCTTGCTTGCGTCTTATTTAGTTATTTAGTGAAATAGATATTTTCATTGAAATTGTTTCTGTGTTAAGATATTCTTGTGCTGAATATTTACTTTCAGGACTGATTTATCTGTTTATTTAGAACCATCGGTATCTTAGTAGTTACCGGTATTAGGTATTTAGTGCTGATCTAATTTCATTTTCAGACTATAATCAGATAATTAGAATAGAAATTATTTTTCAGCTTGGGAATTTTCAGGAGGCTGGATTGCAGAAAGTTTTGGGATAATTTGTTAAAATAATTACTAAAATAATATTTTTTAGAGAGGTGAAAACATTTAATTGCATAATATTGTTAATTTCAGATTATATAGTATGTTTTTGACATTTGACAGGATAGTGATATTGTTTACCACATAGTAATTTCTTTCAGAGCAGGGGGCTTTGTTTACATAACATTCCACTCCAGCGTGCATTTACTGATCAGTGGCCTACATTCACTGCAGATCCTTTTGTTCAGTTTGTAGACTGGTGTAGCTATATTGATCAGCTGATGTTTGTTTACATCTGAGTACAGACTTTAAATTTCAGGTTCAGTAATTGGGACTTGCGTTGTTTTGTTTTCAGATTCTTTATTCTGATAATTATTAATTAGAATTTAGATTATTGAATTGAATTGAATTAAGAAAGCCGATAGTTTATTTTTGGAAATAGATTATTTTGTATTGACATTGGTTGATAATACTTTTTGTTTTTACCGGTGTCATTTATTTTGATTGGTCTTTGTGATTTTGTCTTTTTGTTTTTAATTGCGTTCTTTGCGTGTATTTATTGCGTTATATTGCGTGCATAGGGACGTGACATATACATACACTGATATTTCAGTAGTGATTTAGTGAATTTGTACTTTGTGAATTAGAGTGCATTTATTTGGACACTTAGAGATTTCAAGTGCATATATTTACTCTTAATTGAACTGAGTTTAGTGAATCATCATACTTCGTTATGGATGAAGCTACTTCACCGGAGGCACAGTGGGGATTGCCAGTGGAAACGAACCCTGAGGAAGGGACATTAGTCCCATTCATCAGTTACCTTCAGGTGATATGATAAAACAAGTGCTCGATCGTTTGATGGACACTATTACGAAGAGATTTGATCTTGTTCCTAAAGTTCAGCCAGTGGCTAAACAGGAGACCGAATTTACATTTTTAAAAGCTGAGAAATAGAAAAAGAATCTCGAAGCTACCATACTACATAGTTTAACTGACGATATAATTGTAAATACTGTATGCTATGGTGATAAATAGACAGACGGACGGACGGAGGACGGGCGGACAGACGGACGTACGGGTTAGCGGACGGATTGACGGACGGGTGGATTCGTGGGTGGGGGGATGGTTGATGTAGATAGATAACATTATGACTTATAATAACACTTTTAAATTTTTATTCAAATTGCCTTATATTCTAAACTATTTATGAAGTCAACATATATTCATGTCACAGACATCATCATTTTCTCAGTGTCAGCATTCCAATTTCTTAAACAAATATCAAAACAATCTGAACGTCAAAGTATGATAAACGACTAAGGTGAATGACTATAAACTGACCAAACTGGTCAGAAAACACGTGCCATAAATGTTAAAATATTGACCAAATCAGGGAAAATATACGTCTGCCTCTAATTATTTTCAATTAAATTACTGAAAATACATTAAATACTACATAGCCCATTGGTATAGCATATAGATTGTCCGTCGGGAGGTCATGCGTTATACTATATTTCAATGAATGGGTATACATTTTTGATGTAACTTCGTCGATCACAGGTAAAAAAAAGGTTCACTAAACTGCCTTATATACAGGTATCCAGCCATGTTCCACAAGTTTGAATTTAATAGTTAACCAAACTCTAACCCCACCACTCTTACACCCCCCTCGCCCCCCCCCACCCCCTCCCAATTTCACACCACCCCCATATTTTCTTCACACACACTATCCTTAAACAGCTATAGTAGCTTTAATACTTTTACTTCAATTGATATCTCTATCTTTTTAATTTATTTATGATTGTGCAGCTATTTATTACAATAAGACATACATATCCATACTCTGACTTCAAATATGTTATTTATATCATCTGGTTCTGTATAGCATGATATACATAAGGTCGCAGGAGTTGTTCCGCTTCCATTCATGCCATTACTTCTTTGGTGCTGTATACTGTGCAGAAGCTCTTATGAGTTGTGTCCCTTCAACTCAGAATTAGAATCAGGAAATTGAATACATGTATAACCGACTGCATTTTTGACGACTTCCGAAATTTGTATATGCCATCAGTATACGTTGAGGACGATTTCAGTTTGATCTGAATTGAGTATAATTTGACTGACTTGATTTAGACTGTTGATTAAATATTTTATTACTACTTATTTCTAGAGATCTCACATTTTTAAGTTTTTTTCAGACGTCTCATGGACCTTCGATAAATACTGTAAAGGTGATCCCTTGGAAGCAACAAACACAAAAAAGAGAAAAAAGTAGCAAACTCGATTTTATTGAGTCTGTTCATGAGAGGTAATTATACGATGCCACACCTCTCACGCCTCCTAGCACCGGCTTAAGCGATATTCTACTTTAAAGCAACAAAGATTTGGCTTGATGATCCCAAAGGTTCAGTAAATAATAACACTACTGATTTGTAGTCGGGGCGACTATTTACGGCCGCCACACAGCACTTAACAAACGCTAGTGTGAATGTCAATAAATACTGAAAAGATTATCCCTTGATAGCAATAAACACAAACAAGAGAAAAAAGTAGCCGATTCGGCTTTATGAGTCTGTTCCAGGAAGTCATTTCCAGTCAAGTAATTTCCAGGCAGCACACATTTAGTTCTGCATAAAAAGCTAGGAGTATACAGGAACCATCTCTCATGCCATGCAAACTTGTGATTAACCAATCAGACGGCAAACTAGTGATTAACAATCAGATGAAAGGTACTGTGTCACATGTCAACTGTTGGATAAAAAATCAGATGAAAGATATATTGTCACATGTCAACTGATTGTTAACCAATCAGATGAAAGGTACAGTTTCACGTGCCAACTGACAGTTAACCAATTATATTTAGGGCACGGTGTCACATGCCAACTGATGGTTTACCAATCAGATGAAAGGTACCGTGTCAAATTACCATTGACTAGCACACCCATTTATTTTTGTCATGGACTGTAGATAGACGGGGATGGGAAAACGCGCTAAATAACAGTAACATATATCGACCTTTCAGTGCCGTAGGTATTACTTTTAATCTATGCAAACGGGATCAATAATTGCCGATAATTAACCTATATACGGCCGGTCTTCAAACGAGAAATTAAGGTTTATTAAAGTTAAAAACATAGTATTTCTGAAATTTCAAACTTTTAATACAATCATATAGTCTTAAATTACTCAAATATTACACCATTGGATATAATAGTAATGAATTTCAGAAGTAAATCGTTATCAAGTAAAGAACGTCCAGCCATATTTTCTATAAAAAGTGTCATTACCCGCCCAAATCCGCACAATTTAAACAATCGAAATTTCTAAATAAGCTGCTCTAAAACATTTTATTCCAAAAAGGTCAAAGCTTTCATACAATCACAGTCTTAAATTACTCATATATTACACCAATGCTTTTGATAATCATGAATTTTAGAAACAAATCGTTACTAAGCGAAGAACGTCCAGCCATACTTTCAAAAAAAAAAGTCATTACCCGCCCAAATCCACACAATTTAAACACTATTTATTATTTCTAAATAAACTGCTCTAAAACGTAGTATTTCAAAAATGTCAAGGTTTTAATACAATCACATTAAATTACTCTAAACAAGAAAAAACATAATAATATCACTGTGCATAGGATATTATTCTCATAAGTTTCTTTAAATTAAGACCATTAGCAGACGTTTGTTTAAAAACATTACAATTTCTTTACAGTTACAAATGAAAGTGCAAATTTGCAATTTCTATTATTTTCTATCTGAAAGCATGAGTTGAGAATCACTTGTTTTTTATGTGTCTGGTTTTGTATATAAAAATTAATTTAAGACGCAATTTTGTTATAACTACCCAACGGAGATGTTTATTGATAAATTATCAATTGTTTTAATATATATTAATATGTTCCTGTTTAAATGTGTTTGCTTACTTGTGTGTGACTTGTGAGTGAACCCTGTCAGAAATATTAAGTGTTTTAACTATAACGCCTGATGAGGTGTCGGAGCTATAATATTGTAATGTTATACACAATAGGAAGAAGACACAACCTTGTGCCTCAAAAGCCTTCATCATTCTGCAGCATAATTCAGCTAAAATGTCTGTGAATATGGCCTAAAATAAATTAGTTTAGTAGCTCAGTCACTCTCATTAGAGGTTCTGTCGGGGATTTTGGAGGAACACGGTGAACTTGACAAAATGTGAAAAATACACAATATCTTAAAGAGACACACGACAATATTGCTCAATTTCACTCAAAGGAAAGGATTGTAGTTTTACTTTCTCATATACTTTTAGTCCAGAATCATCTACCTTTTTCAATCATTCGTGAAAATAGACGACTTTCGTCGTTTTCGGATGTTCATGTCACGTATAAACCCCGAAATTTTCATACAAATACAATCCCTGCAAATCGTATTTTACTCACCATACAATAAACATCTTAATAGAGGGTCAGAAACAGCAAAGAAAGGCATTTCTATGGTATTTTATGACAACGCAATATGGTAAAAGTAGGTATGTACTAAACCTTTTCCTTCATGTACATCTCGGCTATACTAATATGTATTAACAAAGTATTACATCTGCTGAAGATACTCCTAAATTAACACTCTTTTTGTTTTGCCTGCGTAGCAGGGAAGACACTTAGGGGTCAATTTGCTCGTCGTGATGTCCGTCGTCGTCGTCCGTCCACACACTTTAACTTGCAACCTAATATTGGCCATAACTTGAAAAGAGTTTGACCTATTTTCATGAAACTTCACATATATCTTCATCTTACCTCATGTCTTCCACATGTCCAATAATGTTTGACTTCCATAAAAGGCGATGATAACTACCCTTGATAAGTTTCCTCCCAAAAAGATTCTCACATCTAATAAAAGAAGCTTAGCACCAAGAAAACTACAAACTACAAAATGAAAAGTGAATAAATCCAAAACGAAGACATTTTGAAGACACATGGTAAAAGATACCAATTCAGATAGAGATTAAACGCTTTGTAAATGTCTCTACGCAAACCGTAAATGATCAGGAAGACAGTAAAGACAGTCAAATATCCCAGGAAGAGGTGCAGTTTGAGAACTAGAAGACTGTTCTTGAAACGTATGGTATAGAGGAAATAGTGTTTCTATTTTGCCAACTTATCCAAATGGAAGATAAACAGTTGACAATAGATCAATACATTTTTTGTAGACACTTTCCGTTTATTAATTTTTTGTATATTTTGCATTTTAGCAAATATTTCTTTACCAATTATAAGTGTGGATGATGGCAAAATATACTCTACTCCTCCGCTCCGGTCAAACTATTGAGGAGAGTTCCCTCCACCACCATCCCTGACTTTTATGGTTTAACATTGAACTAGTGATGTGCATGTGTCTAGTAGGTGTATTCCACTAGCCATCCGAAACATAGCTGGATCTACCGTTATAGTTGTCAGTATTAAAACTGCATGGTTCCGGAAATGCGATTTCGTTATTTTTTGTACAAAACTTGCATTTTATCAGTAATCGTAATAATTTGAAAAGTTCAAATCAAATTGCTTTTGATTGTTTGTAATTGATAGATGAGAAATTATACATATCCATCCGGAGACATTCCCTACTCTTACTGAAAGAATAGATTAATACTTTTGTCGTTAACTTGCTCAGATACCGACCGATACACGGGATCTCTCGTTTTACACCCCCACCAACCACCTCCACCCCGTATCATCCGACGATCGAGGCTAAGGGAACGTGTCTTGTCCAAGAACAAACAGACAAAACTCAACGACGTCGATGAGACTAACTGCGAAAAAAACAGTATTACAACATAAAACAGCGCTACATTACAGTATCTGCCTACTGGCCATACCAAATAACGCAATGTTTAGCAATTTAATATCAAGAAACACATACAAACAGTACACGGATACACGGACATGCAGCCTGTTCCATTTTACATATAGCTTTTTCATGAATTAAACCGTTTTATAATACGTTATAAACTCTGTGTACCGTTTTATGGCGCGTTATTCGAAATATTTTGTAATAACACCATAAACACGCTTTTTTTGGGACAAATTTACTGTTTCTTACCCCCTGTTTATAGTTTAATAACCAGTGTTTTTGAGATACGGGCAATATCTCCTGAGGTAGAGAAATGGCCTCGATATAAGAACGAGTGCGGAGAACGAGTTCTTATATCGGGGTCATTTCTCAATCGATGGAGATATTTTCAGTATCTCAAAAACACTGGTTATTAAACTATATATTACATAATTTAAAATGATATTTTATTATTATTTCTAATGATTCACGCCTTTTTACACCAGTTTGCAGAGAACGCCAAGACGACGATACGTCATAAAAACAAAACAAGTGGAACCGGAATTCTTCGTTAATTTCCGGTATCGTTATTCCCTAGTGGCGGAATCTGACGACGACGTCCGTAAAACAATCGGAACGTCATTTGGCGTTCCCGCCACTGACGGAAAAGGCCGAGCAATGTTCCTATCTCCCACTGGGAGATATTTCCCAGTCGAGCAAACGAGTAGATATAGCTTTCCTATTCCCAGTATTTCCTAGTGGGAGATATTTCCCAGTAGAGCAAACGAGTAGATATTGCTTTTCTATTTCCAGTATTTCCTTTACAAATCACAGACAAATATGTAATATAGGTGTTTATTGTATGATATAGCTAAAAAAGAGAATTTCAGAAAGTAAAACTGCAATCCTTTCCGGCTCGTACACACTATACCTTATCCTAAAAGCGTGAAAGTATCTATACAAATAAAGTGGTTTTCTTACCTCACTTACATGTCCCCGATCGATGTCAAAGGAAATACCAATAATGGAACTTTAGCAAAACCGTAAATTCACCGTTAAACCCTATATAACAAGTTCTAGGTTAGACAGGGTGGTATAACTTTTTATTGATATTAAATCTATATGATAATTGAATAAAATTACTGCTGCTGATGAAGACCAATAGGCTGAACGTTGTTTATAGAACAGAACAAAATTTTATTTAACTTGTATATAGTACCTTGTTGGTCAACATGATTTTACAGAATACATGATGTTAAGTAACAGTAATATGAAAAAGGCCTAAATGGGGATTTATCCAGTTTGAGTAATAAACTTAAAATTTCAAACTCTATAATTGAGGATACTGCACTAATCGGATCCTCCTTTTATATGTAAACAAATACTGAAATTTACTAGCCCCATAAATTGGCTCCTATGCAGTTTTTTTTTTATTATTCTATGTTCTATGTAACTGTAGCTCGCCAATACGAAAAAAAATCAAAAAAGCATTAAACGTTTATTTAACACACTACGAGATTCACGTGCATGTGTTCAGTACGGACCATTCGTACAAAATTGTCAATTTCAGATAAATTCAGAATCAATCGAGATGTTGCGATGGTGCGTGGAAGTAGGTGGAATGGTCAGGTTCTCAAAGATATCCAACATACTGTTGTTTTGTTTGATCAAATCTACACCTATATCAATGATGTGCTCCCCGCCCCATCCCCATCCCCATCCACCAACCATCCCCCACACCATCATTACCACCACCCGAATATTTTTTTGTTTTTAAATATCTCTGCGATTTGGATTATTTGGATATTAACATTTAAATTTGAACGCAATCATTTACATATAAAACAATATAGATTAAATTCAGATACACAGATGAAGTATCGATAAAAAGTAAACTGAAATGAGGTCACAATAAATTTTTTTGCTAGATTCTCATCCCTTCCCTCCCCGAGTTGCCTTTCGACCATAAATTTCTTTAAAATGACAGCATTTTTAATTAAAACAGATAAAAAATAAACATTCACAGCCTTTTTTCTGATGGTATATACTGGCTATATAATTTATTATTACTTGAAAAATTGAATAGTGGAGCTGCGCTGTTCTTCGACAGCTCTTTTTTATTATAAACTGCGTATTAAATTCTTACTTAGTGGTGGGGAAAAAAAGGACCAAATTCTAATAATATATACATTACATGTATTGTCAACATTATTCATGGAAATGCTGGAAACTGGAGCCCGATTAAGATTTTTAGTCATTGGTTTATAGTAATCTAAATCAAAGATCCAAAATACTCCTTAAATTAATATTTAATCAGTCCATATTTAATCAAATAGTTTATAATTACTTATTATTGCGTGAAGATAAACAAAAATTAAAAAAGAAATTTAGGGACTTGAACTCGGATCTTCTGCATAGAAGTCTGGAGATGTTACCATTAGGCCACGGCATCAAACGCGTGACATCATAATTAAATAGTATATATTCTAATGTTTTAGGCTGATTCCATGACTCGTATTACTCACGCAAGACCTGAATACTGTAAATAGTAGTGTCAATAGTGCTTATTAAAGTGCAATGTCAGTTGACATTGTTCGATTTAGTCGTATTTATCGATTATTGGTCGATAAGTGGTCACTGGCGAGACAGTCAGTCTGATCCGCATCGATTGCGGAAATTAACAAAAAGTTCCGATGGCATTGATCGTACACAGTCGGCCAATTCCGTCATTCTTCGCTGATAGCGTGATGTTGCGAATGGCACCCAGACAAGGGACATCGCCGAAGAGGCCCGAAATTAAATTACCATGCCTTTCAGCGGAAGTAGCTACTGGTCTCCCATTCCGTAAGCTTGACTCCCATATACTTGGCCGAAATCGGAAACCTAAGGGATAATTTTTTTCAAACTCATAGTATGTGGACAAAAGTTGATACCGTTAAGGGGATTTTCATCCCCTATAATACAATTATTATACAATATTTATACAAGTTATGGATAGAAAATAAAAATAAATATCAATAACAAAAAAACAACATGCTTCACAACATGTTGAAAAGTGATTATATACTGGTATACAAATGGGGGAGAAATTTATAGTTTAACTTTTGATAATTGTACCCCTTTATTATCCCCCTTTATTCAGTCTGCATTAACTTGTCAGTGTGAGTCATTTGGTGTGCTTCTTTTTTTAGCCATTAATTGGTTCATTTAATATGTGAAACAATTAGTACAACATTTAAAATTACCTCAAAGACTAGTATTCGTATCCTCCAAAATTGCCGACAGTAATTGAAGCCTCAGACCAATTATGATTAATATTTTTTTCACCAGGATTGTTCATACATAGACAGCTTAACACAACATGATTTACTGTGTTGTTCACGTTAACTCTTTCATACATATTACCTGGTTGGTCTCAGAAATGGGGTGATTAGTCTCAAACATGGGTGATTGATCTCAAAAATGTCTCAGAAATTGGTGATTGGTCTCAGAAATGAGAGATTGGTCTCACTAATAGGGAGACAGGTTTCAGCAATGGTAATTTGAGCTCAAAAATAGTGATATTGGGACTATAAATAGGTTTTATTGGTCTCTACACCACCACAAAAGTAACAGATTTTTCTGCCAGCTGAATTCTGCCAGCTGAAATCTGGCAGGTATGACATGGTAACTGTAGATACATGGTAAACTGTTAAGCTGTCAGTATCCAATTTTGTATCTTGTAAGGTATTTTCTTGTATCTAGATATCTAGAATTCATACAATAAAGTGCCGTCCGTGGCAGAATTGTTAGAGTCTTTGACTTAAAATCACTTGCCCCACACCGCTGTTGCTTCAATCCCTCAGGGGCCTAGGAATCTTTATGTGAGAAAACTATCCAGTTGGTTGTTCTACCCAGTTTCCCGCCCTTGCACGGACATTTCCCGGAGGAGCATCCACCAATGGAAGCCAGAAAGCTGCCATATGACCTTGGCTGTTGGTGTGACTATAAAATCAATTCAATTCATACAATAAAATGTATGGTAATATGACAATGACTTTAGTTAATAAAAGTAGATCTAATGTCTCGAATATTGTTGAGCATATCTCTTTTATTGTACCGCAGACGTACATGTCATAAACAGTTTATTATTAGGCTTGTGATTTCACATCGAATTATAGCAAAACAGATATTGTTAATTTATAAAAATAAAAATCATGATTGATGCTTCGCCTCATGGATAATGTATAAACATGATATTGCTTTATATAAGCTTTTGTACAATATTTTTACAAATATACAAACATTGGAGTAGAGTGACTGTAAAAACGACTTGATATAAATGTTAAATGTTACGTGTACTTTTTATTAAACTGTGTTTTTAACATCACACTGGTTTAGATTGTCATTGTTTTGATTAATGTACTTTAAAACTCATAAATTAATTAAATTAATTGAAAAAACGTTTTGTCTAATGCTGCATGCATAGAATGAACATAACTATGGATAGTGTCATTAAAGGGGATACTTCAGGATTTTTAGAAGAAAAGGTAATATTTAAAAAACGTTCCAGTCCATGATAAATATGTTGTATCAAAATATGATTCTAGCATCATGTCAGGTCTCAAATTCGGCACTTGGAAACTTGAAAAATGCGAGTTGTTCAGAGAAAATGCAAGTTGAAATTTGCAGCACTCGCAAACAACTGCGAGTACAACTTTTCTATATAAATTCAGCGCGATTGATAGATTACTCAAATAATGAAAGGAGATAGTTTTCTTTTATATCGAATATAAATAATAGTGTACGGATAGAAATGTCTTTGACCAAAAGAAGAAGCAATGCCAGTAAGAATGCACTTTTGCGAATTGCACATATTTGCACTCGCCAAAAAAAGTTAAATTCCACACCTGCATGTTGTTCAAGTCTAATTTTGAGTTCACCATAGAGTTTTGAATGAAATCTGGCATACATGCTTGAATAAACCTTGGTGCATAACATGGGTTAGCACACATTACTGGGGAGAATGAGTTCCTTGTGAATAACAAGTCAGTTGTAGGCTCAATTGTTATGTTTGTGCACTTTAGAATAGAAAATATAATTATTTTCTATTGTAAGTCCTACCCCAAGATCCCCACAAATATCCGGATGTACCCCCGGACATAACCTCAGGAGAATGAATTTAAAAGACAGAAAATAATTTGTATAAAGTGTAGCCAGAGTACCTTGTTATGATCAAGGTATTTTATATATGTTATTAACAAACCTTATGAACTGATGCATGTTGATTTTTGACTACCTTTTCATGTTTCTTTTTAAGAGTTTGTTATCAAAATATTGAAATACACACAACAGCCAGATTTTATAGATATTAAAAAGAGGTTTTCTCCATGACATATCCTAAATATTTCACCTGTAATAGTTTCGGACCAGTTTCAGGTGCTACTTGATTGGTGGCGGAAAACAACGATCGTGCTTCAGCTTAAAACTTAGTGTTTACAAGAGAATCCTCGGCAACTCTGCAGCTCTGCTGATTCTAGGCCCATTCTGCATATTTTATCTCAATGTAAATGGAGAGTGGGCCTGGATTGTTCATTCCTGTTTGGTGCCATATAACCTTCCTTGTGTTGGTGTGCCACAAGTTGGATACAGTTATGATGCAATGCTCTGCAAGCGTGATATCTATTATGTCCAACGAGTTGAATGAATTCAATATTAAATAGGCGCAAATATGAGATTCGTTTGATCACTCCAAGAAAGCCTCATAGCATACATTTGTTAACCCGCCAAATATACTGAAAGCAAGCCCTTATGCACATCTAGCTTAAATAAATGTAATGTTATTTTATACTGTGGAATCATTTTATTTCGTGTGCATTGAATTTTGCGATTCTTTCCAAATTGACAATTTCGAGGAGACGAAAATTCGCGCTTTTCTTGTTTTGAAAAAAAATCCAAAGCATTAGCCATAATTTTCCCTAATTGTGTGAAAACGTCCCGTATAAGTTATATAGTTACGACCTCGTTTAGGCAGACCTGTAGGGCAATTACGTCACATGTTTCATGTTGTCCAATTAACCACGGGTCAATAAACATAAACACACTCGATCAGCGGGGATTATGTCCGACACCGTTGCTCAACCTTGATATTCACTTCCTGTTTATTCGGGTAGTCGGTCGTGCGTGCGATTCGAGTTTGACTAGTTTTCGATTCGTTACTCAGTTTTTATGGCCTGTATGGTAATACGATTATACCCGTCTTTATTTCCGCCAATAACACTTGTGTCATTGGAAAAATGTAAATGCAACCGATATTTTTTCTTCCTTTCAATACACGATTTTTGACACGTGTTCTGCCAGTTTTCAATATTTATTTGTTGATAAAATTCATTGAAAACACCGCCAGTTGCCGACAAAATTGTTCTAAGAACGCTCGGTAAATGATGACAACGATAAAAAACGTAAAACCATTCGTGAACGATTTACTAGTACACAACTACGAAAGAAAACATCGGCATAGGCTACTGGCATAATTTGCAAAGGTTTAAACAAAAACTCAATTTATTATTATCAAAATAAATGTTCAATAAATACATAAACCTTTTTTTCTTATCTGACCTGGTTCAATAGGTATTAAAACTATGGTAGGCCAAAATCATTGATAAAACTGCACTACATACGGATATTGGGAACTAATTTTTAGGCAGTTTTCGTACACATACTAGTAATTCAAACTCTTGGACATTTAAAATCTTGGGGATTTGATTCCGTGGTTTGGAGCAATCACGAAATACACGAAATTAAATCCCCCACGATATATAATGATTTCGCAGTATTGTGAAGTATTTTAAATCATTTGCATGACTTATGTTGATCTAGTTCACTTACTTTTTGCATTCCAATGTAAATATCAGAGTTATTTCCCATTTAGCTAAAACATACTATTTCACATAAAAAAATGCAAATAAGGTAAAGAGCAAGATTAAACATTACAAAATAACTGTTATCTGGTTATTGGTCTCAAGTTATAAAAAACGTTAAAACAATTATAATGTCTGTTAAATATGTAGATTACCACATGTTGCTTTTGTTTTCGCATATTTATTTTGAGACTTATTTCCTTAATATCACTGATAATTATATAAGTTATATTTCCCATGACCGCTTCTACACATATCCTAGAATCTGGTCAATGGGATATATGTTATTTACTTGCTAAACTTATTTTTATCAGTATATATATAATGGACTGTTTTTTCTTTGAATTAAGACCATCCAATTTATGTCACAAAGGAGCGTTTTGGGGGAAATGACTGATCATCAGTCAGACATTGTAAACCCTGTCTCGCAGGCTGATCTTGGTTTAAAATGGACGCAAATGCTATTATAGTCATGCTTAGCGGGTTAAGGGCTAATGTTACTGCTTTTTGTATGTTGCTTCGGTATTGTCCCGATATTGTTTATTGGAACTCAAGGAAGTTGCGATTTCCATTGCACACCATCATGAACAAAGAAGACCGTGCCGTGATTCGACCTTCATTTGCATTGTTATTGCACAAGTGTATTATGATCATTATGTCATGACTTTATGACACTCCCAAAAGCCATTTATGTGATCAATACAGGATATGTCGTGAAGAAATCCTCAGTAACATATGTTATACCATCCCGATCATCTTTTCAAATATTTTATAGGTTTTGTTTTATATTTAGATTTTTTATATGACCGTTTTGAAAATTTTGTATTTTTATTTTGCCCTATATTAGTGCCAGTTTTAATTGTGACCCGAGTGAGGTTTGAAAGGTAGTCGTTTGTTGATAGCACCTTTCTGCAGGAACAATACAGACATAGAGGTGTCTCCAGAATGGTGGCGTTTCATCCATGCTGAAATGGCTTCTGTCCTTCTACAGCTATTAAAGGGACACACGGCAAACTTAAGTTTTATTCAAGCAGTAACATTAGCACATCAATTTATTAATTCTGCCTCACTTTGACTTTAAACTGCTTGCATATAATTTAATAACAAATTGAGAGTTCGTTTTTTCCTTCAAATTTCTTCCAAATTTTTAAAAATGTATATTCGGTGAAATATTATCAAAAGTTGATAATATGTAAAACATTATTTGCTTTAATCTTTGTATAATTAATGTAAATGATAGCAAATATGCAAGTTATATATTGATGCAAGTTATATATTGAAAACTTGCAGGACGCCGTTATCAAGATTGCCATGTGTGCCTTTAAAATGGAGTCTTAGTAGTTTGTTGATGGCACCTTTCTGTAGGAAATTCAGACATAGAGATGTCCCCAGAATGAGGGCATTTCGCCCGTGCTTAACAAATAGCTTCTAGACTTATACAGCTAGTAACATTTTGTTTAGTTTTTATAGGGACACACATTCTTAATATTGTTTTAAAAATCTGGGTTTTCAGATAATTATTCTGCAAAACTTGCATATTAGAAAATCATTATTAAAGAAACTAACCCACGAAATAACGTCAAAATTACAATACAGAACTGGTTCCGGGACCCCGTTTGATTACGGGGCAAAGAATAGGGCCACTGCAGATCCAGTTGGAAGGCAGAGGGGTAGAACTCCCCAAATTCATGTTCATTTTATCATTTTTGTTCATGCTCATTAAAGGTCTTCAGCATGACCCCTGCATTGTTTCAGGTGCCATCTCGCTTATATCACTAGAGCAGTGGCAGAAAAAGAATAACGTGGCTCCAGCGTAAATGGAGTGTCTACAATAAAATGTGCAGCAACTCTGCAGTTCAGGGTGAGAAGGTTCTAGGCCCGTTCTCCATATTTTATCTCGATGTACATGGAGGATGAGCCTGGCATGTTCATTCCTGTTATGCGCCATATAATCTTTCATGTGTTGTAAAACCCCAATTCAATTCAATTCAATCCATCACAAGACAAGGTTAGGGATTATATCAATGCGCCTTAAAACCCCAGTTCAATTGGTTTTCAAAGCTCTATTCAGATGTTAAGGTCATATAATAATGTATGGTTTCTTAAAATAACCATAATCGAATATGCGTAAAATGAATTATGAGTAGGTAACTCTTAATTCGACGCTCCAGTTTTGGGGTTTGGCCTGGCTGGTTAAAACTTTATATTGTGTCTATAGAATTTGGATTCTCAAAATATGTACGTTATATATATACTACTCAAAATTTGCTAAGAATCACTTTTTTGCTGTCTAAATTTCTTGCTGAAATAAATAGCATTATTTCTATTTTACATGAAATTATTTAGGGCAGTGTATGGTCATGTGATCTGATGACTTGATTCAAATTGTGGAATTGTTGAAGTATCAATGAAATTAATATCATTATTGTGAATGAATTTCTAATAAAATTATATGGAAGAATAAAAGTGATCCTTAGCAAATGTTGAGTAGTATATATACACTGACGAGATATGAAAACGCAACAACGGGTTTGTAGGAGTATATTAGAGAAAATAATTACATAACACTCATAAATGGGGTATCAAATTAATCAGTGACTCTTCAACAATGCATGTGTAAAAACAAAATGATGATTCCACCAACCGATATTACGTAATCACTGTTTATTCCACATCAGTCAGTTTAAATGGTCAGTACCGGATATGGCCCCCATTTTTCCTGATCACTTCCTGAAGCCGTGAACGCATTGAACGACAAAGATTCCTATAAACTCGACGTGGAATGCGTCCCCACTCATAAATCAGTGCATTTGTTAACTCCTGAACGTTTCTTGGAGGGTTAGGACGTTGACGCACCCGACGTCCTAACTCATCCCAGAGATGCTCTATTGGGTAACAGTCAGGTGATAAAGCCGGCCACGGCAACACAGGAATGTTGTTATTGTTCAGTACGTTCATTGTCAGCCTGGCTCGATGCGGTGGGGCGTTATCTTGCATGAACGTAAGTCCGTTACGTTGCTGGAATATCGGCAGGACCACGGGCGTGACGTCGATGATGTACGGTAAGTACGGGAACTTCAGCTGGCCGCCGGCACCTTATTCCGTAATAACGTAATCGTTTAGCCACTGTGTTTCGATGGATAGGGCGACCCCTTGTCCCAACGACTATATTCGCAGTTGACGTCGCCGTAAGTTTACGATTACGTAGATGACGTTGACGAATGTAAACGTCCTGACGTGGCGTCTTAACTGGCATCGCCCCAGGTCGAGGACGGTCCGACACGGTACCGGTAAGATTGTATTGCTGAAGCAACCGCGAAATTGTCGATCGGTTGACGTTAAAACGTCTAGCGACTTCCGTTTGCGTAATTCCAATTTCCAAAACTCCTAAAATCCGATTTCGGTCTGCGTTATTTAACCGTGGCATCTCTCGAATTTAAAATTATCCAACAATTTATTGAAATTATGATTTGTAGGTGTGTTACACATGTACTGAAATAAAATTTCAATCGATTTGACCACATGGTAAATGTGCACGGGAAGCACGAGGAAAACGAAGCGGACCTAGCTATTGTGATTTTACGGTAATATGGGCTGATTAAATTCAGTCAAAATGGATCAAGTGTATCGAGCTATATATGTGTTCAAAATTTTAAGGCTATGCCATTCTTAATGAAAAATATATTTAGACATTTGTTTGTTGCGTTTTCATATCACTTGAGTGTATATATAGCTTCGTTAATAATTATATGAATCATTCAATGCAAACTTTTTTTCTTGAATATAACTTATTGTTGATTATATTTCACCAATAATGTCATTTAAACCTATGATAGAATAACGAAGAAAAATAAGTAACTCCAAATGTTATCGCCTTTTATATAAATATATTCAGGCAGGTTAAATGTTAAAATGATACGGGATTAATAGTTTGAGGTGAGCGAATGTTTTGTTAACTGCTTCAAGATTGATGTGTGTGCCTTTAAAATGTAGTTTATTTATACAACCTTTATAAAGTAGGATTTTTATGAAGATATCACATTTAGTTAAAGCTTTCTGAACCATTAACTGTTTGTTGCGGTTTTGCCCCTTGTGGTTACCGGGCATTAATAGAGCCACAGGTTATCCAGGCAGAGGGTTAAAATCCCCCTGAATTCATGTTCATTGTGTCATTTTTGTCATGTTCTAGGCCCGTTCTACATATTTCTTACATCAATGTAAATGGAGAGTGAGTGTGGAATGTTCATTCCTGTAGGCACCATATATAGAGGATATGTGTTGGTTTGGAGTGAATAAAGAATTTATTTTCATTGAGAAGTGAGAAAACTTATATGTTCACGAGTCCTTTAGTCTGTAGGAATGATTTAATTACAAAGATATCCCCGTACATGTATACAACATGCATGTGTTTATTCCATCGTACGCAACAAATAGTGTCTAGTCTTTTACATCCTTTAACCTTTCGTTCAGGTTTTAAAATGTTGTTTATTGATAAAACCTTTTTTGTAGAAACTATTTTAAAGATTCCATGTGATTGTATCTCCATGCAACAGTTTAATAAATCGTTTCAGAATTATATTATATTTAGAATATTGTTATTCTTGATTTCAAGAATCTCATTACTCAATGATGTCCAGTACAAACTCGGTCAGTTCTGAGAATGGATTAAGTCACTGCAACTTGATTCTAGGCCCATTTTCCATATTTGATCGTGATGTAAATGGAGGATGAGCCTGGCACGTTCATCTCCTGTTAGGCGCCATAGACCTTTCATGTGTTGGTGCGCCGTAAAACTCAGTTCAATTAACTGTCGTGGTGGATTCGAGCCCTGGCGAAGACATGTTTGATGGCAGTCATAATCCATCATCTCCTCTACCTCTGAGCTTGCTGTCCCATATGACGGAATTTGATGTATTGGACTAATTTTTCTTTAGATCTTCATAGTACTTCCATGGCCGGGATAGTATCTAAAACTCTCTCGCCTCTCATCGCTGCAGGTTTTAATCCCACTGGGAACTCGACTTATCAAGTGAGAATTTTTCGATTCTTACGATGGCTGGAGGTATATAGTACTAGTTCTACCCACGAAAAATGGGGTGGTCGGCCTCTACCACAAAACATATATGTCATATATGGCCTAACATGTACTAAAAATGGCGTAAAATCCCATTCAGATAAACAAATCTTTAGATCATGTGTTGATCTGTAAACGTAGTCAGTTGTTATATATTAGCTATATGAGTTGTTCCAGCGAACCCCGACACAGAACCCCTATATAAATACGAATATGGTAGGCTACAATGTAACCAAATGTAAAAGAGAAAAATGTATGATAATGGATCTATGGAAACGGCCGAACACGAAAGCTTGCCGACGACATATTCATCAGTTTTTATTGGATTATTTATGAACTCTGAATACACTTTGTGAGTAAATTTTAACGAAACAACTATACCGTTGGCCTGTTTAAGAAATAAAAAAATACTTTCTCATTTTAGTTCTTCTTTTTTTCCCCACCTACTATTCCCTCTCGCCTTCGCTTCCCCTCACACCGTCTCCGTCAGCTCTACTGTTGCACATCTCACTATATGGCTATCTGCTATGACGTATCTCTGCCGAAACTTAGCTGATTTATAAGACGACAGTCACTGTTCAACTTTTATGAGTTTTACTGATATTTTCCTCTTTCCCTTGGGACTGACTGTTTCTAGGACATTGCTGTAATGTTGGTTTTGATTGTCTATGATAACGAAGCAACCTCCACATGGTACTCCATGCTACTAGAAACAGGCTACATTTTTACTGCTAGGCTACTGACCACCTTAGTCCAGACGATGAAGAAGTATAAAAATATCGGACAGGGAAAGCAGCATTCAAGGACGACAGTCAACCACAAAACACAACAACAAACAGGCAAACAGACAAACGAGAAGGCAATATTAATACAAAATGCAAACGACATCACAAACACAAAAGGGTTGACAATAGGGCTACCGCCTTGGAACGGTCAGTGGCAAAGTAGGACACTGGGGGTTTAAACCGGTTCTAGGGTGCACCAAACCTCACACTTACCCTACTGTCAACCCATTAATACAGGACAGTGTAAATAAAGAAATCCCCGCCATGATCTAATCTCTAACCAACAAGGCAGCATCAATAGGCAATATAAGTAAAACACAAATATGCTCGTGTAAATATAATAAAAAAAAAATAGCCTAGAAAGCCACAATAAAGGTACTCAATGACTTTGCAGAAGCCAGAGCAACAAGAGAATAAACCATTAAGGGCACGACAGGAAAGATCATAGACAAACATCAAACGCCACCGTCCTAATGGGCTTTAGGTAGGCGTCATCATAGGGTTCACAGCCTGTCCGGTCATCGCACAATTAAAGAGGAAAGCATAGTGGCGAACCGTAAAAGGGTCCATCACCAAGCATGCAGTACGTTGCAAAATGATAGGGTCATAACCTCTTTTGATAAACTTTTTAACAAGTTTAACAAAGATAGTATGAAAGTGATCATGACCAAGAATATTACGAAGTTTATAAATCACATCACCATAGAAGTCAGGTTGTGATAGTCCTTGTCGCAGAAGAGTCCTTAAATTACTTTTATATTTGGAAACAAGATCAGGGTTACGATAATAAAATTTTGCAAAGGTTTTACGAAGTTTATGGTAACGGTAACCTAGATTGAGTAGTTTTTTAGTTATACAAAGATTACTAATATTAAAGTCCTCAACTCGAGTACAAGCTCTAGAAAAACGAATAAGTTGAGACACATACACCCCATAAGAAGTTGCTCGGGGAACATCCCCATCCAAGTGGGGATAATTAACAATGTCAAAATTAAAATCATCTCTCTTGTCATAGATTTTGCTAATTATTTTACCATTTTCAATCGAGAGATTTAAATCAAGAAAAGAAGCGTTATTATCAGATATATTAGCTTTGTTAAGCTGAAGTTCTTTAGGATAAATATAATTAACCATAGTTGGAAAGAAAGGGTTGTCAATGTTCAATATGTCATCCAGATACCGAGAGGTGTCATTAAAGGCTTCAATAACATCTGCCTGGGTATCTGGTGAAAGACTCAACATGAAATCCCTTTCATAGCAAAATAAGAACAAATCTGCGACAAGTGGTGCACAGTTCGTACCCATAGGGATACCAACACTTTGTCTATAAATGGTGGTTCCATACCTGACGAAAATATTATCTAATAGGAAGATGAGTGCTTCACAAACTTCATAGCAAGTCCACATAGTATAATTGTCAAAACTGCCGTTAGTAAAAAACGCTTTTATATCATTACATGCCAAAAATGTAGTAATTTCTCTAGCAAATGTTTTTTGAATAAGAGAAATTAGCTTGTCTTTAATAAGTTGATGTGGTAAGCTTGTATATAGTGTAGAGAAGTCATAAGTGCTTATTGATGAAACTTGACCTTTCTTGAAAATTTTATTAAGAACGTCTTTTTTATAGACCAATATATATGATTCCTGGAGGTTCTGGGCCACAACCAAAATCACCCAAATAATCTAAAACCACCAAATAAATATTTTAGTAAAACTGAAAATTAAGTCAATTTAACTGGTTATTTAGCATGTTACAGGCGCTAAATAACCCAAGATTTTAAGATTGAATTGTGAAAATGTTTTAAATTTGGATGTTTAAATTTTATTATAAAATAGAGGTTAAACATCAAAACTTAGGTTAACAAACTTTTTTAAAATAGGGGTAGTGAACATTGCAAGTTTAAAATTATTTTTTTATAGTTATCAAAATTACAAAAATATTGCTTTTTTTTGTAATATTATAAAATGTTTATTTAATACAAAACAAATTTGTCGATTTGTTATCAAAATTACATTCAAATTAACAATTTTCCGATTTTGAATACAAAGGTGGTGGATCATACTCAAACACACTACTTAAACAATAAATCACACACTTTTTAGACTTTTTTGTAAGGTTGCCATTGCTTGCTTTCTTTCCTGCTCCACTAGTTCTTTTTTTTGAACTTCACTAATTTCAAGTTTCTTTTGTTTGATATCCTGTTTCAAATTATAGTATCTCTCCAGTTCATCCAAAACCATCTTGAACTCTTGTTCTGATATTAGTGCATCACTCAACGCTTTTGATATTATCTGCTTTATACTATTTAATTTAGACTCTGCCAAAGTTTTTATTTCATGATGTTTTTGAGCTTTTGCATTAAGCTTGCGTCTGATAAAATTAATACAAACACCTGTAGCTCCACATACTATTGCTGCTATTTCCAAAGGTAACAAAACTGGAACAACAAATCCAATCCCAGCCATAATAACACCTGCAGATATTAAGGTAGTGTCAATTCCATCTGTGATATTAATACCACGTTTATATTTTTTATAAAGAGATTTGCGTGTGTCTCGCTCTGTAATTAACTTTTTTTCAATCTCTGAAAATCTTTTGTAATCCATAATTTTGTCCGTCTTCCACTGGCAACTCAGGATATAAACTTGGTGCTGTCGGTTGCTTCATTTTTTTATTTATTAATAAAAAAATAAATTAATTCAATTAATAATGATGCCAACGTATTTACAGCGGTAGCGTTAGCAATCTTGCATACAAAGTTAACAACAGAACCAGCACCAATATCTAAAGGACTATCAAAGTTATCATGATTGCGTGGGATGATGTAAAGCGTTATGCCATAATTTGGTTGTTCAACACCATTGACAGAAACTATTACAGATACGTCACCAACTAATCGTTCACATGCTAAACCTATTCCCATAATCCGTCCACGGCGTGTCATTACATGCCCCACATTTGTTTTTGCCCCACCGTTACCAAATGAGAGTATACTATTCAACACAAGTGGGCCCTTAGCCTCCGCAAATATTGTTATAATTCCATATTTAAGATTATCAACTCTATTTTTCAAACGATTAAACTGGTTAACAAAAGGCACAACTTGCCTATATAAATCTTGAACCTTATTTATCAAAGCCTCTAAGTCTTCTGTTTTTTTAGGGCTTGGTGGTCCAAATATACTCATTGTTTTTTTTATAAAAATATATTTTTTAAATAATTTCTAAAACACAACTCATAGGCAAACCGTGATTATTTATCTTGCTGCCATGCTCATCTCTGACTTCTATTTTTAATTCAGAAATTGTACCACCCGAAAGACAGTGATATTCAGGATAAAAATGTGTATATACAATATCTCCATACTGCTTATTTACTACAGGTACAACCCCTATAATAGTGCTTGGTGCACCATTGAAATAATTACTACTCGTATTAACTTGTTTCAGATGAACATATAGCTGTTTATAAGGAGCTAAATCAATTAGATAATCTCCCAAATAAGTACCTGTCAACCATTTTCTGTCCTTGAATCCCAGCCTATTTAAAAGACCGTTTGACATTCGTGTCTCTATTGGCGTATGTATAATGCTGAAGCCAATTTGGACAATATTGTCCAGGATAATCTTTTCATTTAGCAATTTAAACCTTTCTACCAAGTCTTGAAAGTTATAGAGTCCACCTGCTAAATGTTCTATTTTATCTGGGTTTCTTGTCTTTATGGCTTCATGATTAATATTATACCAACCGATAGTGTATGTAAAACTCTTTAATCCAACGTGCTTAGTTCCATTTCTATTATCGATATACTGTTGTAAATTAATAGAATTGTCTATGTTTGAAATTGCATGAAACATTTTTTTTAATATATAGATCTATATAAAATACAAATAAAAATGATTTCTAAAGAATTCAAATATAACCCAGATTCTCACTATTTAAGTACTTTCAGCAAGAAAGTGATATATATAATAAATCAAAACATAGTCATTACGTCAGACGGTAAAGGCTTTAAAGCATCATTTCCCAATGTCTTTGAAAAATACAAACTTCCTTACGTTAAATCAGATGCTATAGTCCAACGCTGGGGAACAGATTGGATGTCATTTTGGCAGAATCAGTTGAATTTTGCTATTTGGTGTGCGACAACTGGATGTGGTATTGATTTCAACAATCATCTAAAAGCTGATGCCTTGGTTGGTTCGTTATTTCGATTTCATGTCTACTACCAAGTTAGAAGAATATTATTTGAGATGAGTGTAGCAATGCCGCAAGACTCAAATTGGAATGCGTTTAATAACACATATAACCGAAACGCATACGAGAGAATATGCAAGGAGTTTAATGTTAATATTTATGATGACTGGAGACAAAAACAAAGCTATAATGATGGTCTAGGAACAATTTATAATTACTGGACAAATATTGGTTATCATCCTTTGATAAATACTGTATACGACAACAAAACGATGAGTTTTACAGTCTATGAGAGTGATAAAACATATCACATTGATTACATTGCACAAGGATCTGAGGCTGACAATAGCTGGTCTACTTTTATACTAGATGATTCATCTGGATTTACAAGAGCTGGAGTAGAAAGAATCAATGACAGCATAAGAACATACTGCTGGGCAATCCTTGGCTCACAATCACAAACAAGAACTGATATACTTGGAACTGGAACAGCATTTGATGCACAGAAACAATTTCTAGCAAATGTAGAGGACGCAATAAATAGCCCCATCGACTTGCAGTCAAAATACTAACAATAGTAATACCTTGCTCTTTGAATAATGTTTTTATTCTCTCACCAAATGTTGTGTCTTCTTTTAACACCTTATTTATAGTTTCTTTTATCCTGTTTATTTGACTTCGTAATGCTCCTCTGTTTTTACTCGACGCTTCAAGTCGTGCACTTTTTTCATCTTCTAAGTTTTTTATTCTGTCACGTATGCGCTCTTGTTAAAACTCATCCTCCTGCCCGTGGGTGCTAACCTGTTCTAATTTTTGTTTTTCTTTTGTTATGTCTTTATCAAGCTCAGTGAGCTTTGAGAGATTATTAGTAAGTTCTCCACGAAAGCTTTGCAATCTCTTATCTAAACCTCGTATCTCTCGCAGTGTTAGATTTTCCGGTTGAACAGCAGTTTTAGGATGAGTTTCATCTATTATATTACTCAAATCACTCTCAATTGTATTTACAACATCTACTGTATTTTGTACATCTTCAGTTGTTGAAAAAGTTTGCATTGGTATATTTTCTGCAGCGATGGTATCTCTTGTTTTTGCCAAGGCTGCTAATTCAGCCCTGCCCTGAGCCTTTCTTTCACGTGGAACTAAATAATCATACATTTTTAAATTATTTTTTACGAAGTCAATGCCCCATTTTTTAACTAAAGTGTCCAGCTTATAAAACTTGATTGGTTCGTTTGGATTATTTCCCATATAATAGGTAAGTGGAACATCATCCGTTCCCAACCGAACTGCATATAACATTGTTCTATCGTTTTCGTCCTCATTCACTCTAAAATCATCTTTATAATCAATTCCGCTGATCTCAGCATTAACTTCAGTAAAAAATTGATCTACTAACTACTTTTTTTGTGTAAGCTGTTCTTTTGTTTTATCTTCCCCTTGAAGCTTATCAATATGGTTATTTTCATTTACAATTTGTCTCTGGAATTCTGAGCCAGGTTGTATAAATTCTGATTCGTCATCAAGTAATTTACTTATAAAGACATCCACATCTTTATCCGCATCTTCAACATTTGGATCAAACGTAGGATTTTCAAATCCACCCTCAGCCATTGTTTATTTTATTTAATTTAAAAAATAAAAACAATGTCGGCATACGGAAACAAACTCAACCCTTATAGAAAACTAAGAGAACCTCATGGTGCCAAGGGCATCCGCACAAGTGTAGTAATAACTAATAATCCATCAACAATAGACCAAAACCAGCAACTGCTTGTGAGATTTCCCAATCTAAGTACTAATGATGTAATAGTTCCACGTACTGCTCGTCTTGCCTTTGAAATAGAACTTAAAAGCAGAACAGACGCCAACGCTACTATATACCAGAATCTAGGCAGAGCAATTGTGAAAAAAATGACAATAAAAATAAGTAGCAATGAAGTCATGTCAATAGATGACAGTGATATATATCATTGTTATGTAGATTTATGGAAAAGCCCTACTTAACGAGTAAACATAGCTTACCAAGGTATTGGTAAAGCAAACATGTTAAAACATAGAATTGGTGCGGGAGATGCTTCCTCAGACACTGAAGATGAAGCTATAGCAGCAGCTTATGGAAATAGATTTTGTATTCCACTGGACTTTGAAATGTTAGAAAGTCATATGCCATTTTATCAAGCGGGGTTTGGTGATAGGTTAGAATATGAATTAACGTTTAACGATTATAACAAAGTTATCAAAAGCAGTGATGCTGATGCATCTTATGTAATAAAAAATATCTGCTTGGAATTTGATATGGTTAGTGATGTTGAATTAGCCAGACAAATAAGACAGCAAACCAATGGTAAGATAGTATTTATGTATGATCGTATCTTGCGACATAGAAAAATAATAGAAAAAAAATCTGATACTCTTTGGAACATCAACATTAATACACCAGCACGGAGCATGAAAGGTATTCTAATGCTGTTCGAAGACCCAGAAAGAACAGACACGGAATCCTTTTACAACCCAAAGATTGAAAAGGTTGAAATGACAATAGAGGGCGTACCAAATCAGTTGTATAGTCAGGGCATGAAGGCATATCAACATTGGGAGGAAATCAACAAATATTTTGCCTTGACATCAAAAAGAAACAAAGAGACAGACATAGTGGCAAAGGACTTATACTTTACCAATGTTTCTCTTGAGACTTATCTGACAAAATCATATGCTTTGTGGCTTGACCTTAGAACATGTGATGACAATTTATTACACGGCAGTGGAAGAAGAATAGAAAACGGCAGTGAAGGCATAACGATACTAATAAATAAAAAAGCAGATGCAGATCAACCTTTAAATATTTATATATATATAATACAAGATGCGCAAATCAATTTCGAAGATGGAAGATTCAAAGAATCACTATACTAAATATCCTAAATATTCACAGAGTGCAATTATATGCGGTCAGACAGGCTGCGGCAAAACAGAGTTTGTTCTTGACATACTTGAACAAGAGTATGTTGGTGTTTTTGAACATATAATTATATTGTGCCCAACCATAGAGTGGAACGAGGCTTATACAAATATATCCTGGATAGGAGATGTGAGAAACCCGAGAGATAAAAAAATAATAATTGTCAATCCCGTTAGCAACGGTAAAGAAATGCTACAAGAACAGTTGCGTTTATTTTTCAAACAATATGCTGGCAAGCCCACACTATACATCATTGATGGTTGCTCCGCCACAAAAGAATTAACAAAGAAAAAAGATATGTTATCAGAGTTGGCATTCTCCGGTCGTCACGCCAAACAATCAGTGTGGGTCATTTCACAGAGATATAATTCTGTATTAAAAGATTTGCGGGAGCAAGCAAAAAAGTTGTGTATGTTTTACACTAAAGACAGAGATAGTTATGAAAATTGTTTGAGAGAAAATGATGTTATTCCGACGATGGAGGAGAGAACCAGAATAAGAAAAGCTTTAGCAAAGACTAAATATTCCAAGTTAATTTTGAGGACTGACCAACCAACTGGTTATTGGGTTGAATAATTACTTTTTTTCTAACTGTTGCTAATTGTAATACTAACAGCAAAGTAGCAAATAGCAATGTTAATAACAATGCTATTAACAATACTAACAATTACTAGTTGCATGAATATCGCAGCTGGTTGTTTTGTGTTTTATATTTATTTCAAGATAAAAAATCAGATTACTAATATAAAAATGAATGCGGAAGAACTATTACAAGATATATCAGAAGGTTTCACGGAACGTGATGAATCAAAGCAACAAGAAACAAAAAAAGAAATATTATCAACCATAGTGGCTGGTGGCGGTAGTCGTCAATATTTGGGTAAAGACATACAACTCACAAATATAGATGGCATGCCACCGGATGAAATTAACAAACTTTACTGCAGATATAAAGCAAGGCTTGGGGCAAGTATGACCAAGACTTTAGGCAATTCTTTTATTAACTTGTATGTGATGGGAGTATCAAAATAGTTTAATGTAACCAATCCACCAAAACTGATAGACGATTTGGAGGAAGACCCATTTATTAATCATGCTTTAACAAGTGCTTGTTGTGAGTTGTATTACAGGTATGGGATGTGCTTAGCGCCATTTACAGCAATACTGACAACTGTTAGACATATTGATTTTAATAAAAATAAAAATATAGATAATATAAATGGAGAACCAAAAGAGTGAAGTTATACCTGTTGAGGTTGTTACACAACCTATTGAACAACAAAAAGTAAAAAATCCAAAATGAATAGAGGCTGGGAAAAAAGGAGCAGCGGCAAGAAAGGCAAAGCGTCAGGATGCAAAGCAAGATGCTGCAAAGCAAGATTCTGCAAATCAAGATGAAAATAAAAGAACAAAAATAACAATAGGTGAAGAGGAACCAAAACAAATCAAAATAAACGTATACAAAAATTATATTCCACCGTGGCTGGTTTTATTAGGCATTGCTGAGTTGGGTTTGTATTTTTATAACAAAAAATCTGCTACGCAACCTGTAGTTGTGCAACCTGTTCATGTTGCACCAAAAGACCCGTTTGATTTTAAATAATTTATTTAAAAAAATAATCATATAAAACAAAATGGCAACAAGTATTGACGAAAAACAAATTGTAAATATGGTGTATCACGCTGGAGTGGAAACACTTCTAACTGTTGGATATTCTGAGATTGGTAGAAAACTACTAAAAAGACCAGCCCCTAAAGTAGATTTTAATATGACAGATGTTTGGATGCTGTCTGTGGATATAATGTTAGCAATGGCTACAAAGGATATGCTAATTAAGCAAGGTATTATTCCTGCAGATATTATGAAATAATTTAAAAAAATATATATAAAAAAATGGCAAGTGCAGTAGCAATGATGATAGGTGGCGCATTAACAAACGCATTGGCGTTTAGCGGTTCAAATTATTTCTTTTCAAAAATGGGAAGTCATTGTCACAGGATGACCTTAGTGGTTGGGCTAACTCAGGAAAGAATCAATGACGGTGAATGCATTTACATAAGTTTAATGCAACTTTTAAAATATGTTTAATATATATACAATTATCAAAAAACAAACAAGCGAATACACAAATGAACTATGAAAAGAATGTTCTCCTGAACGTTTAAGACGTTCTTAGTATTGTTATAAATACTGAATGTCTAAGACACTAAAGTGTTGTTAAAGCTATAACAATGTTGATCTAGCGCGATAACTGTGATGCGCGAGAGCTCATGAAGATGATGATGCGCGAATTCAATGGATGATTGTCATCAAATGCCTTCTGTAAGGGTTGATGACGCGATGCAATGATAGTTAATCTCCACTGAGATTGTGAATGATATTCCTCCAGTGAGGATTGGTAACGGGCCCACCTTGTGTCCCGGGGGTTGTCGTTAGTAAAACCTGGCTGCGCAGGTACGGGGACCGTCTCCACCGCTTGTAAACGTTATTCGTGGAAGCTTAGCTCCACTCCTGGATATCCAAACCTAGATGGCTTACTCCAACCCTGGATGGCTTATATCCTGGATGGCTTATTTCCAACCCTGGATGGCTTATTCTGTAATTATACATACGTTTTAGATGTCGGTTGACAAACATAACAATCTTGCATAATTATCATTACCCAAACAAATCATTATTCAATCAATGTATGTAAGCTGTTCTAATGATGAGTAGCAATGTATACATATTCTACAACGCCATGTTTACGCTATGTACGTCGCTGTTAATCAATGCCCCTAATACATGTAATATAAACATGATCAAATTACTCATATATTACACTCACTGAGTTATGCATGCACGCATTTATTCTTGTCACTCATCTTATCGTTAACTAATGTTAACACTCGTGTATAACAATCACCGAGTTATACGCCAACGTTAACTAATGCACCTATTATCCACTGTTATCAAATTAATATTGTTTTACAATTAATGATCAATTACAATAATTACATCTAATTAAGTAACTTCAAAATCATATGCTAGTCTAAAGGTATGTTTGAGAAACATCAATGCTAACCGGATGTCGTAACCGCCAAACAAGATGGCGCCGCCCACTGAATACAAATATACGATAAAAGTTTAATAAAATTACTAACCACATGTTGCCTATGAATTTTGCCGTCCAATCTCTGTTCCAACAAAATACTATCGATGATCCCGGCGAGAGCTAGAAGACAATGGGTTTTATAGCAAACATTACGCCCAAATCATTATTTCCCCCGTTCAGTCCGTGACAAACGTGGCTAAATCTACAGTATTGAATCTACACGAGAGGCCCCTTATACAATTTTGCCGTTTAAGGAAAATATACCTATACGTTTACATGCATTAGCACAAAACTAAACTTATGACACGGCCACTCTGGCGGCCACTTAAAATGTGCACGCTTTTACGTGTTACATGAATAGATCATGAATATTGTGAAATTGTTTCAACTCGAACAATAGATTTTGGGTGTAACCGATACAAGAGCTATGTACGACCAGTACGCTCTACCCGTGACATTTTGTGACAACATCTCCCCACTTAAAGAAAGTGCTACACTTTTAAAATTCAACAAAATGATAATTAATATTTACACGTTAAGAAACTATTAATTCTTCTGAGCAAACGAGCGACAAAACGTACAAGCTGATCGCTCAATCGCTTGAGTATGTTAACTATTACTCCTGAGGTTATAACCTAACTATAATATGTAATTACAATTTCAACACTATTCTACAATTGTACACTACCCTGTCGTAACATATACTACTATTGTACAATACACTGCAATACACTATTGTATTAAACCGGTCATTATGTGCGGCGACTTAAATAGTCTGTCCCAATATTGTGCTTTCCACGGTCTATTACACCGACTTTACGGTTACTAATAACACTACTTCCTGTCACTACAATAACTCCAACTTTACACATTGCATCCATCGCATTACCAGTATACTGTTTGCGAAATGGAGTAGGGTCTCTCGTTTCCCTAATCGGCTTTGCTAATGTGTGCCTAAAGCTACACTGCACTATATCTGTTGGTCTCGACTTATCCGACCGAACAGTACTACACTCAGAGTCTAAACGACTTACCTCTCGTTTCTCTGCTACCCTAAGCATGCCCGATATGTCTACATCGGCTGCTGTCTCCTTATCTACACTAGTGGGAGAATATGTGGGACTAGTGTCCTCACTACTGTCTTCCTCACTATCCTCAATAACTGCAACATTAACTACGGTTAACACCCCTTGTTGCCAATTATCGGTTCTACTGATATACTCTTTCAGCATATTCGCATGAAAGGTCTTTAACTTTCCGTTTATCTCGATACGGTAATCCATAGTGTTCACTATCCCTCTAACGTAAAACGGACCTTTCCATTGTATAACAACGTGTTATTGTCGGTCGGAAGTAACAGTAACACCTGGTCATCTATCTTAAACTTCCTAGCTCTAGCTGTCTGGTCATAGTACCGTTTATACTTGGTACTTGCCTTAACTAACTGACTTTGAGCTATCTTACAAGTCTCCTCTAGTTTCTCCTTCAGATCTAAAACATACTGATATGTAGTCTTAACCTCATCACTATCTACTTTACCTGCCCACATCTCTCTAAGAATCCTCATGGGACCTCTAACTGACCTACCGTGCAATAACTCAAACGGAGAAAATCCTAAACTCTCTTGTGGAACCTCTCTAAATGCAAACAATAAAGCATTGAGATACTTGTCCCAATCTTTAGGTTTCTCGGTACACATACGCCGTAACATTTGCTTTAACGTCCCGTTAAATCGTTCGACTAACCCGTTACACATAGGGTGATATGGTGTTGTCATGATTTGACGCAAAGACAATAACCTGCTTACTTCAGCCATAAGTTCTGACGTAAACTGTGACCCACAATCAGTCAGCATTTCCTCTGGTACACCTAGCCTACTGAACATATCAACTAATGCCTCAGCTACTCTCTCAGTTTCAATTGAGGGCAATGCTACTGCCTCCGGATACCTAGTTGCATAGTCTACCATGGTTAAAATGTACCTATTTTTCCTATCCGACACTGGAAAAATTGGTCCAACTATGTCTACGGCTACCCGCTTAAATGGTGTATCTATCAGTGGCATCTGACCTAAATGTACTTTGGTCACTCGACCTTTTGGTACTGTCCTTTGGCATACATCGCAGGACCTACAATACCTAGTTACATCTCCACTAACGCCTGGCCAATAAAATTCTGCCAATACTCTATCTGACGTTTTCTTTACGCCTAAATGACCTCCCATAATCGACTCATGAGCTACCTTAAGCACTGTCGTTCTATACTGGGTAGGTACCACTAATTGGTGAAACTGTCTACTACCACTATCTTCCAATTCTCTGTACAATAACCTATTCTTATGTACAGACTTACAACTACCGGACCCTTTACACTTCTTCACTACACCATCCTTGGCCTTCACCTTACAAGGACCTAATGACTCGTCTTGAGTTTGTGCTTCTATAAACTCCGCTTTAGATATGTCACCTACGGCTGCCGGAACCTTTAATTTTCTATAAGCCTGAGCTTGCTTCTGAACCTGCGCTCTAGTCTCTACGGCATTACTTATGCTACTTCTAAAATCGGACATTACCGGAAGTGCTGAACCTTCTATGTTCCCTATCGTTAAATCATACATCGGGTCATCCATACATAGTGGCTCTGTAGTTATTTTAAAGAAAGGTGTATCTACATCTATTCTCGCTATTGGTACGTGCTCTACCGACTTATTTAACAACATACACGGTGACTGTTTACCTACCAACTGGTCATCCGTAACTAAACTACGCCTAACTACCACACCTGTACAACCTGTATTCCTCATTACAATTACGTCCGTGCCATTCACTCTACCATCTGCCGTTGGAAGATTTGCATACGGAAAGAGACATGTTCCGATCTTCGCCATTACACCATCCGCTTTAACACAACAGCTACTACTCTCGGTTTTAATAACCGGACTATTACTACCTCTGCCTCTACCTCTACCTCGGTTTTGACCACCTCTACCTCTACAGAAATTCCATGGGTTGTTAAAACCTTGGTTCTGACTCCCTACATTGTTGTCCACTCTACTATTGTCACTAAAATTGTCTACGACAGCGGACACTTTCAACGCTTTCCTACACTCATGTGAAGCATGATTCCCATTACAGTGACGACAACGAATAAAAGGTCTACCTATGTTACCACTATTGCTACCTCCTCGAGCACCCATCGAACTACCTCCACCTCTATAGTTTCCACTCTGGCCTTTTTGTTTATGATCGTCCCCTTGCCTATCTCTAAAAGTTCTGTCTTTCGACACTACATTATGAGCTCCACCTCTAGCCTCGGCAAACTGATCTGCTTGAGTTGCCATTTCATTTACACTAGTTAAGTTTTCTTTCTTTAAGAAATAAGAACAGATCTCTACTACAAACATTGAATAGCTGGTCCCGCAACAAGAAATCTATGATACCCTGATAAGTCTGCGCTACCTTCCCTAACTCTAACCACCTATCTAAGTAATTTCTAGACCGACTAATAAACTGAATAAATGACTCGCCTTTCTCAGGCAGACAAGCTCTAAACCGCTTTCTAAAACCTTCTTCAGTTAGCTCAAATCTCTTTAAAAGAGCATCCTTTAACTTGTTATAGTCAAGAGCATCTACACTAGGTAATCTAGAAAATACATCTAAGGCCTTGCCTCTCAATAACGCACTTAAATGAACTGCCAATTTATCTTTGGTCCATTCCTGTAACTCAGCATAACGCTCGAACCGTAACAAGTAACTGTCCATGTTATCTTTGTCAGCATCAAAGTATGGTACCTTCGAACCTTTTAACTTCCCAGAATAACTATCTTTCCCTTCAGTTTTACTTTCCTTACTATGTGTCTTAGCTGCTTCCAACTCTAAAGCTAACTTATGCTCAAACTCTTTTTGCTCCCTTTCCATTATCATCTTAGCTTAGCTAGTCTACCATCTGTTTCGAACCTCTCATGTTCTAACTCTTGCTTCTCCTTTACTATTCTACTTTCTAATTCTACCTTCTCTTTATCATCATCTCGCTTCTCTTTAGCTAATCTACCTTCTAATTCTAGCTTCTCTTTATCAGCATCTAGCTTCTCTTTAGCTAACCTACTTTCGAATTCTAAATTCTCTTTATCAGCATCCAACTTCTCTTTAGCTAATCTACTTTCTAATTCTAGCTTCTCTTTATCATCATCTCGCTTCTCTTTAGCTAATCTACTTTCGAATTCTAGCCTATCTTTCTCTAATTCTCTTTCCTTAAGTCTAAATTCCCTTTCCCTAGCCTGTTCGTCTTTAACAAAGGTTCTAAGCTCCTCTCCAGCATACCCTAACTCCTTACCCATTTCCGTAAGATCCTTTATGGACGTCATGGTTATAGACATTGTGAACTACACACTACAATAATTACAATACACACGTCACTAATAATTCTACTCAACTAACTACTAATGGTAAGTCACTGTGTCCTCAGTAAATACCTGGGCATCATCATAGGACAAGTTACATACACATTTTTACTAGCGCTAATAACTAACGGTTATGTATAGATAGTATCTAGCTTCCACAAAACATATACACTACATAAAATGTCTTAATTTGATATTGGACATAAACCTTAAACAATCATCAAAATGTGTATAACATGTACATGTGTATTTACTTCTCCCATCAATATAAGTATACTCGAGTGTCACAACATGAGTAGAACGTCTTGTTCGCCAACCTACTATGTGTATATCAAGGGAGGTAAAAACAAACACCCAAATTATTGAGCAAAAGTGCCTCAGACCCACTCGTGTAGACCACTGCGACCTCGCGCCAAGGAAAGAACGGACAAAACAACAGTTTGGACTCACCCTACCCTTGTCGTATCTTGACTTGTCTTCCAAGCTGTGGCCGTGATCGTCGACAGTCGCCTTGATGGATCAGAGGGTGGTACACAATTCTAAAATAAAAAGAAGTAGAGATTTAGTATATCATAATAAAGATCACTTATTGATTCTTTCCCTCCGTAGTCGCCCAAAATCCCACTACTCTGAAAACCAGTTGTCACAGGATGACCTTAGTGGTTGGGCTAACTCAGGAAAGAATCAATGACGGTGAATGCATTTACATAAGTTTAATGCTTTTTTAAAATATGTTTAATATATATACAATTATCAAAAAAAACACAAGCGAATACACAAATGAACTATGAAAAGAATGTTCTCCTGAACGTTTAAGACGTTCTTAGTATTGTTATAAATACTGAATGTCTAAGACACTAAAGTGTTGTTAAAGCTATAACAATGTTGATCTAGCGCGATAACTGTGATGCGCGAGAGCTCATGAAGATGATGATGCGCGAATTCAATGGATGATTGTCATCAAATGCCTTCTGTAAGGGTTGATGACGCGATGCAATGGTAGTTAATCTCCCCTGAGATTGTGAATGATATTCCTCCAGTGAGGATTGGTAACAGGCCCACCTTGTGTCCCGGGGGTTGTCGTTAGTAAAACCTGGCTGCGCAGGTACGGGGACCGTCTCCACCGCTTGTAAACGTTATTCGTGGAAGCTTAGCTCCACTCCTGGATATCCAAACCTAGATGGCTTACTCCAACCCTGGATGGCTTATATCCTGGATGGCTTATTTCCAACCCTGGATGGCTTATTCTGTAATTATACATACGTTTTAGATGTCGGTTGACAAACATAACAATCTTGCATAATTATCATTACCCAAACAAATCATTATTCAATCAATGTATGTAAGCTGTACTAATGATGAGTAGCAATGTATACATATTCTACAACGCCATGTATACGCTATGTACGTCGCTGTTAATCAATGCCCCTAATACATGTAATATAAACATGATCAAATTACTCATATATTACACTCACTGAGTTATGCATGCACGCATTTATTCTTGTCACTCATCTCATCGTTAACTAATGTTAACACTCGTGTATTACAATCACCGAGTTATACGCCGACGTTAACTAATGCACCTATTATCCACTGTTATCAAATTAATATTGTTTTACAATTAATGATCAATTACAATAATTACATCTAATAAAGTAACTTCAAAATCATATGCTAGTCTAAAGTTATGTTTGAGAAACATCAATGCTAACCGGATGTCGTAACCGCCAAACAAGATGGCGCCGCCCACTGAATACAAATATACGATAAAAGTTTAATAAAATTACTAACCACATGTTGCCTATGAATTTTGCCGTCCAATCTCTGTTCCAACAAAATACTATCGATGATCCCGGCGAGAGCTAGAAGACAATGGGTTTTATAGCAAACATTACGCCCAAATCATTATTTCCCCCGTTCAGTCCGTGACAAACGTGGCTAAATCTACAGTATTGAATCTACACGAGAGGCCCCTTATACAATTTTGCCGTTTAAGGAAAATATATACCTATACGTTTACATGCATTAGCACAAAACTAAACTTATGACACGGCCTCTCTGGCGGCCACTTTAAATGTGCACGCTTTTACGTGTTACATGAATAGATCATGAATATTGTGAAATTGTTTCAACTCGAACAATAGATTTTGGGTGTAACCGATACAAGAGCTATGTACGACCAGTACGCTCTACCCGTGACATTTTGTGACAGTCATTCAGATAAGGAAAGACGCAGGCATGACAAAGCCGTAGAACAATTGAACGCAGCACAAGCGAAGTGGAATAAAAAAAGAACAGAGAGATTAGATTTTATTAATAAGCAACTGCAAAAGGAGCATCATGCAGAGCAGACTTCTGATTATGTGGACCAGGCTATGAAACAGTATTATTATACAACTGGCAAACATTTGCTTTTGGAACCGGAGCCCATGTTGAGTGATTATTATACACCATCTCCGGATCAACAGAATAGAGAGATTATGTTTATTGTGGTGGGTATGGCTGCAACTGGATTTGTGGCGTATAAATTGAGTTCATAAAAAAAAATATAATTACTTTTAAAATGACTACTTTGGAAAGACTAAGTCATATGCATGATACTTATTTTTTTTATTGTTTTTACATGGTTTCAATCCAAGTGGTCGAATATAATATGGTGGCTTAGCACTCTTCTCTATTTTATTTTTGAGATGATCTGGCGCCCATACTTCACCGTTATCTAATAATGTCAGTACCATGGATGGACCATATTCAGTATCCAGGTTTTTCGTATCTGTAATAGTGTATATTTTATTTATTTCCAATCTGTCCATTTCTTTGTGCTATATTGATTTTGCTCTTCGAGCAGTTCATCAAATTGTGCAGTTGTGATTTCCATTTTTTCTTTATAGTTATATAAATTTTAATCTTTAGTAGAAAAATGGAAAAGACTTATAACAGCCCAAAAGGCGTTTGGAGAGGTTACTCGGCAGTTAAAAAATTGTCAAAAGAGGCTGGTGTCAGTGAAAAAAAGGCATTAGAATTTTTAAAGAAACAAGCTGTGTGGCAGATTTATTTACCCGCACCAAAGAAAATAATTAGACCCAGGTTTGATGTTTCTACTAAAAATGGAGTGCATCAAGCTGATTTGTTATTTTTACCGCATGATACTTTTGGCTTTGGCCGTGGACGCAAGACTTATAAATATGCATTGACTGTGGTTGATATTGCGAGTAGATACAAAGAAGCAGAGCCACTGACTTCCAAGGATAGTAAAGAAGTTGCCAAAGCATTTGAGAAAATATACAGTCGGCATTTGAAATATCCAAAATTATTACAAGTGGATCCAGGCAGAGAATTCATGGGTGCAGTATCGCAGTTGATGGCGAAACACAAAGTAAATATCAGACGGGGCAGAACAGAAATACACAGAGACCAAGCTATAGTGGAAAGATTTAACAGAACATTAGCTGAAAGATTGTTTGGTTATCAGTATGCTAAGGAAATAGATTCCCAAAAACGCAACAGAGAGTGGGTAAAGAGATAACCAGAAGTTATTAAAGCAATAAATGTGGAGACAAAAAAGCCCCCTCCTGTTGAAATAAAAACATTAAAAGATGATCCTATATGTATGAATGCAAGTGTAAGATATTTATATCAACCCGGGGAACATAAAGGTGGAAGACACAGAGCAACTGATCCAATGTGGAGTGTACATATTCACAAGATTAAAAGTTATATTGTGACGCAAGGTATAAGAGTATATTATTTGAAATTACCAGCGCCACAGAGAGGATTTGTCAAAGAAGAACTACTTATTGTTCCTGCTGATACCCAAATTCATAAGTTTTTATAGAAACCATATGCATCAGTTGTAATTCCATCTTCTCGAATGTATCTTTTAGTGTAAAATGGTGACAGTGTTACTTTGTTTACTGTTATGCCGTATATTTGATGTTTTATTGATCGCATCATATTCATTTCATGTGTAAACTTTTTCTTATCGAATAGTGCTTCTTTGTAGTTTTCAAAGTTTATATGTTTTTGAACTACATAAGTTTTTACACCTTTAGCTTTTTTTATCAAATTTTCATCTGCTCTCAGAATAGAATATAATTTAGGTCTCAACCCAACATATTCATCAATTGCAACACCAGCACATTCGTCTTTCATTTTACCCAATACTTTTTTGTTTGTATCATCATGCATTGGGTGATTTTGAGGATAATTACTTAGATCATACCCATCTTTCATTTCAGCCATGTCTTTGTACACATCATCTGTTTTGATGTCTACCAGTAGGCTGTCAGTGTCTGTGTATAATAAAGTACAGTCATTTCCGTACCTTTTTTTTAGGGTATTATAGTACCAATCATACATCATGTACTTTGATAAATCTAATACTGCCATTCCAACATAAATTGGTTTGTTTAATGTTAATTTTGCTTTGTTTTCATGTATTGCTGACAATTCATCTGAAAACTTTATACGCCTGTTAAAGTTGGGTTTGGCTATTATTTTTCTTATCTTTTCATTTTCAAAGCCGTCAGTTCTGACTAGTTTTATATCAGTCCGCTTGCGTAGATTTTCCATTGTCTTGCCAAACACAGAGTTGTTCATAATTTTGTAAAAATCTTTTTCAAAGTCTGATTTAGCTTTTTTCCTAAGTTCTGTGTTTAAACAAATATATGATACCATCCATGGTTTTTCATTAAATTCTAATACTCTGTGTACTTTTTTTAGATTCATACCCGAAGATAAATACAGTTCCAGGGTTTTGTGATGTATCACATATTTTTCTTTGTCCAAAAGATTTGGGACTAGTTGTTCTGTATTTATCATGCTATCATTTTTCAACAGATCTGTCTGGTATTCAGACAACCATTCTTTTTTCACTGCTAATCTTTCCGGTGCAAGTGGATAGTCATTGTGAGCTTCATGAAGTTCTTTAGGATATTCCAAATCAACTTCTGCAAAATATCCTTTTCCTTCTTTTGGCTCTGGCAACGTTTCTGATTCCCTCCACTTAAAGCCAGAATATGGAAGTGGTTCACCCATAGCCTCTCCATAAAGGTTGTTTTTATCATAATCCATTATGTAGTTAATTTCTTTATCAGGGTTATAATCAGCCACATAGGGATTGTTTGTTTTTGCATATCGTTTTGTTACCATACTAATTCCACCACGCATACCTTTTTCTATAAATAAGTGCATGTCAATGTCTGTCAAAAGTTCTAAATCTATTTTTGAATGTTAAAGTAAAGCATCCCAAGATAATCCAGGTGCTGTGTAGTAATGCAAAGGATCGAGTTTATATGCATTCATGCATGTTTTTCTGAAAGTTTGAAATACATCTGCTAACAAAGTTACATCAGTTTTTAGATATAAATCATGATAGTCTCCAAGAGTTTTACAGTCAAACTCTTTTCATATTTTTTGAGCATATTCGTAATTTTCGAAACTTATACTTTCATCTGAGAAACTACTGTAAAACTTTTCTATAGGTGGTAAATGCGTTTCCTTAAATCTTTCCACACTGTCCATATATTCATACGGGTAAACACCAGTAGTATAGAAAGAAGGGGGGGGGGGGTACCAGCGCAGTTTTTATGCCTGGGGGGTACTCAAGCGTAACATGCCTGGGGGGTACTCAAGCGTAACTCTCATTTGTACCACCAAGATCTAAATGTAATGGGGCCGTCACACCATGACGTTCTGGTCAGCGTTCTATGACGTTTGAGGTAGTCGCCCATGGTCGCTGGGATAGCGCCAGAAGAGCGTTGTGTGAACGCTAGTGAACGTCGGTGATCGCCGGGAATCGGCGGAGAACGCTAGTCAGGAAAAAAAGTTTTGAACATGCACAAAAGTTCTCACTGAGACCAGCGTTCTTCAACGTTTAATTTTAAACGCTGAAGAACGTTTAAGAACGTTCGTGGAACGTTTTACTAACGTTTGCCGAGCGTTGCACGCGTTCGGCTATCGTTAGTCAGTCGTTACTCTAGCGTTACTTGGTTGTTACTAATCGTTTGCTTTGCAGTGAACGACTCACTGGCGACCTGTCAACGACCGCTGAACGGTCCCCTAGCGCACGCAGCGTGTGACTAAAGTCAAACGAACGTCCTTTGGCGTCCATTGAGCGTCATTCGAGCGTTTCCCGAACGTCCATGCATATGGGTATATAAACCGATGCTTTGTAAGCAAGGTTCATTTGATTTTGGGCTACCGTAGAGAGCACCTACTATGGAAGATCCAGAAAGACTAAGGAGGCTATATATGCTTGCTATAGCCCAGCATGAAGTAGATGTACTGAACTTGAACATAGCTGAACACATCGAGGGACCTCGCCCGCAGAGAAGACCCCGACGTGCTGGACTAAATCATGGATATTAAGGCGTCAAGAGTTTGGTCTGTACGACCAACTCATGGTTGAGCTTCGCCAGGAAGATCTCAGTACCTTCACGAACTTCATGCGCATGCCATCTGAAATGTTTGATGAGATCCTTGGACGTGTCAGAGGCAGATTGACGAAGCAGCACACCTTTTACCGAGAGCCCCTCGAACCTGGCCTGAAACTGGCGGTGACACTGCGACATTTGGCCTCTGGATCTAAGTATGCTGACATGAAGTTTGGGTGGCGCGTTCCATCCAACACAATCTCCGTCCTTGTCCGTGAAGTGTGCCGGGCGATCGTTGACGAGTATCTGGATGAGGTGATGACCCCTCCAAGCACTCCTGAAGCCTGGCGTGAGATTGCCAACCAGTTCATTTCAAGGTGGAACTTCCCTTATTGTTGTGGTGCCCTTGACGGCAAACATGTTGCCTGCAGATGCCCTAACTCTTCCGGATCAACCTACTACAACTACAAGGGATTCTATTCTGTGGTGATAATGGCCCTAGTGGACGCAGATTACAAGTTCATCTGGGCAGATGTTGGTGGTAAGTGTTCTTTCACATAATGTCTTTAGTGGAGATTGAATTAGATTATTCTTGGTGTTACTATTTGTACTGTATGTTTACGTTGATGTAATTTGTGTTTTTCAGGGAAAGGAGCAGCATCCGACGCACAAATCTATAACGGGTCTGAGCTGAAAGAATGCATTGATGATGGTTCCATTGGCTTCCCACCAGCTGAACCCCTGCCCAACGACAACGAGGATGTGCCGTACTACCTAATCGGTGACGACGCGTTGGCCTTGAGGTCTAACATGATGAAGCCGTATTCGCACCGTGGTATGATCGACGACGAGAGGATCTTCAACTACAGGCTGTCAAGGGCACGTCGTGTGGTCGAGAATGCCTTTGGCATCCTTGCCAATAGGTTCCAGGTTCTCCTCACCACTATGAACCATGCTCCCGCAACCGTAAGGCTCATCGTTACCACGTGCCTGTGTTTGCACAATCTCATGCGTATGAGGTATCCACGTCAGCAGAACATTCGCATGGACCGTGAGGACGATAATCCTCAAGTAATTCCTGGACAATGGAGAACACAGCGCAATCTGGAGGACACCGTTAATGTCAGAGGGCCTAACGTGGACAACAGACAGGGGAAGCGCCAGAGGAACCTCCTGAAACACTGGTGCAACTCGGAGGCTTGTGCTGTTCCATGGCAATTGGATATGATATGAAAACTCTTGTGACATGAACAATGTGTGTTGATGTGTTTATGTTTTCTAATGATAAGCATTAAGAAACAAAAATTCAGTGTCAAATTTAAATCATTTATTTAAAGAACAAAAACCCCCAAAAATAACACCCGTTATTTCGTAAATCACAGAAATAATAATAGCAAATCAACATAACATGAAAGAATTAAAGGAAATAATAATCATAATCACACATTCATACAAGTGCTCGGCCTCTTCCAGGACTCCTGAGTTTTGACCATGATCGCCTTCAACTGCAATTACACAATAATAAACAATAGGAAATTAACAATTGTCTTTCACTTGCTATTCAATATCGTAGTATAGTCAGTATTTCTGATAACCTGACTCGCAGAGCTGCTGGTCTTGAATCAGGGACATGTATGCAGAGTCCGCGGAGTTGAAGACCGAAATGGCTTGGGGCGGTGGTGGTCCCCACTCACTGGGAGGTGGCTGCCAACCTCCATGCTGTGACTGGCACTCGTCCTGGCTCTGTCACGGCTTCTTGCTCGAGGGGTGTTGCGACGAGGTCGTGTCACCAGTGACACTGAAAATACATTAAAAAATGAAAATGGTCAGATGGCTTCCTAGAGTGGAGACGAGTGATTTTGATCAAAGTTTGAACCGATCTAACTAGATCATCTAATTGTACTTTTGACTAACTTTCGTGCCAGCTATTGGTCAATTTTAGTAATGAGGCAAGTCTGGATATACGAGGGGTTGCCTAATTACGCACCAATTCTAGTTATAATTCAAAGCAATAGTAATAATTAAGCTCACCATGACTGAATCGAGGGCTGTCTGGAGGGGGGTCTATTGGACCGGTCCTCACTGTCGTCGTCAGTTGAATCCGACTCGCAGAAAGGCTTCAGGACCTTGTTGATGCCTTTCCGGGCCCGGCGAAAGTCCTTTAAACTCAGCCCCAGCAGCACACTTTTGACGTAGGCGGCGTAGGTGGTCCTTTCGGTGACTGGCTCGGGAGGCGGGAGTTGATCACGCAGCATCGTCAGCATGTCGCCGCTCTCCTTGGCCTTCCTCTGGAGGGTCGCCATGTCGGAGGACACCGACAGGGCTGAGGTGGGTTGACGTTCTGTGACGTTCTCATCAAACTCGTCAACTTCAACCCTCTCCTCATCCGCTGCCCGCTCAGCCTTATCCAGGTCGCCCTGACTTTCGGCTATGATCGCCTTCAACTAGAAAGACACGAAATGACACAGGTAAACACAGCGTGTTTGGAAATTGACAATAAACAATTGTACAGACATTTATCTTTTACTTATTATTCAATATTGAAGTATAATTATATGATTAGTTCAATATCTGTATCAGTACTTACACTCTTGACGGGCTTCGAGCGGTGGTTGACAGCACGGTGGAAAAATACAAATTTGTCTTTTATCCATGTCTCCCTCTCCGTCAATTGTTGCTGGCCATCCCCACTCTTCTTCTTGTCCAACCTGGTAGATATTATAAGCATACGGTAAGAATATGGTAAGTATATAAGTATATGGCAGGTATATGGTAAGTATATAAATTCAATTATTATTAAAGGCAGGGCAATTACATTTTCCAAAATTTTAACGTAAATACTTGCCTTGTGAACATGTCCCTGAGGGACTTGAACCAGGTCCACAAGTGGTCCACGCTGATCTGCAGTTCTGTGGCCTTGGCCTCGAGTATCCGTTGCCTCTTCGCCTTGTTCCTGTAATCTGTCTTCTGTGAGTTCCACAGCAGTTCGTTTTCGCGGAAAAACTCCACCAGACTATCCTCAACCGCCCGGTCCAGGATCCTGCAATCCTTTCTCTGCTTCTTCCCTCTCTTTGCTATGGTCGGACCGTCCTCATTGGGGTTTTCAGGGTGTTTAGGGTCTTCAAGGGGTGTCACATGGTGCGTTACTTCCCGGATGTGCTCTTCCTCCTGGTGTTCTTCTTCGTCCGAAGACATTGCTAGTGAAAGAGGCTTTGCATTCTTCTTACTTGCAGCGCTAGTAGCAGAAGCCCCCATCCCACCCTATTTTCGTCTTGGCGGCATGATGCTGACTGTTCAAACTCACAAGAACAACTGAATTCACTATGAAATTTCCAGCGTTTTGTACCCGTTCGACCGTAAAAATCACACGCCAGCAAAACGCTTTTCTGTCGTTATTCACACGTTAGTCACACGCTCAACACGCTCGTCTAACGTTGACAAATCGTTCGTCGCGCGCCAGTGGCACGTTAGCACACGCTAATGGTTTTCAGGGGTATCTTACTTGGTCGCTTCTCGTGCGTTAGAGCCACGCTAGTCATGCGTTAGGCACACGTTAATCACACGCCAGATGTGTCATCCTCATTCTAGAACGCTCAAAAATTGAACGATTGAAATGTTCAGAGAACGTTGACCAGAACGTCATGGTGTGATGGCCCCTTAAGTCACGCCTAAATCAACACCAACATATTTCAACAGTTTTCTCAAGCAACCCCGCTCTGGAAAACTCCACCCCATACCCCCCCCCCTTTCTGCACTACTAATCAACCCGGTTTGTCATTTTAATAACATAACATTTGCAACTCGTTAGGAGAGCGCAATAATTTTATTTTATGTCTACTTTCGGCGAGTTTTTCAATAGCATTTGCAACTCGTTAAGCAAAGTCAGACGGAACCGGGCAGTAGTCTTCATCATCGCTCTGCATATCATTTTTTACCATGGAGTATTTTATTTTCCTACACTTTGCTATTTTGTATTTCAGTTCAAGAAGCTCTTCTCTGTTCAGCTCGCGTTCATAATTATTCATTTCAACCAGCAATCGTCTTTTTTTTAGTGTCCATAAAATCATCACGAACTACTTCATATTCTACTTGGAGTTGTTTGCCTCTCATCAATTCTCTTCTATATTTATCTTTTAAATTGTTAAGTTTTCTGCAAACCTTTTCTAATCTTTCTTGTCCCATTATATAATAATATTATATGTTATTATTTTTAAGCCCTTATTTAATATTTTCAATATCCTTAAATGAGACCCAGCTATTGAAATCCTCATTGTAACCCTTCCATTTAATCAATGCTTGTTTCTTTTTATAATCACGCCGTATTACTTTTTCAATCCTAAATATTTCTTGCTTTGCTTTTATCATTTCTAATTCATAAAAGCTTCCATCAATGTTTTCGTTGTTTAAATCTTTTATTTTGTATGTCACTGGATTTGTGTTTTGAATTTCATCAACAACAAATATTTCTTCAGTCCAATTTGGAGTATAGCCTTTCTCAAACGTTTTTTTATATTTGCTGATTCTAACATTATCCCCTATTTTAAACTTTGGCTTAATTTGATTACTTCTCATCTTTCCATACAAGTTGAAATACACTGATCCTTTATTTTTGTCATCACTTGCTTCAGTCGGTGTCATTTTAATACTCCGATGTTTTGTGTTATTATACTTGTCAACCATTTCTTGCAACACGTCTAAATATGTATTTCCACATCTTTTCTTTTAATGTTCTGTTAAATCGTTCAATTACTACAGCTTTTCCCGTAACGTCAGCCCGCTCATCCGCCTGCAAGGCCAGCCCGCCTGCAACGCCAGACCGCCCGCAACGCCAGCCCGCCCGTCCAAAAAAACGCCATTCCGCTCGCCGAAAACGCCCGCTGGCACAAAGCTCCCGCCGCCCTAAAAGCCCACATGAATTCCAGTTCTAATGAACGCCCGCCTGCCAGAAAACCGCCCCCCCCCCACACACACCACCCCACCGTCCTCCCCTCTGCCCACCCTAAATCTGGCCTACCCTTTCTAAACGCCCCGCCCACCAGAAATGCCGGCCCTGCATCCCAAACCGTCCGCATGCCCAAACTGCCCGTCCGATATGTACGCCTTCGGTACACACAGCCAGTAAATCCGTTGTAAGGACCCAATGCAAACGTTATCAAGGCCAAGCCAGCAGTCATCCGTCGTGCCGGATTTTCCAAAATTAAACGTGTGATACATTTCGATATTATTATAGTAAGCAAATATTTAGTACCTTTATTATACTTTGAAAACGATTGCATATCAACCAAATCAGCAGACCATATTTTATCAATTTCATTAACAATCACACGGCGTTGAGTGAACTTTCTTCGTATAGGTTTATGAAGTTCATCTGCTAACTTGTCAGTCCATTTCAACGCCTTTTCTAGTTGTTTGAGTTTCCAAGACCAAGTTTATATTTTGTTCTAATGACTGGTTTTACTATCAAATTCTTAGCAATCTTTTCTCCGATAGTTTTAGACTTACTAGATTTCAAACCAGCAAGCATGTTTTTATCACACGTTGATTTATTACTAGGATTTTCGTCATAGCAATAATCATGATCTTTGCAAACAGCATCTAATTCATTTACCGGTTCTCCGCTATCAAGTGGATTACCAGGACCGCAATATTTATAACCAGGAAGTGTTAGCCCTTTTTTGGGTAGCAAAGGGAGCAAAGCTTTATGAATATCAATATTTCTACCTTCTGTGTTTTTAACAAACTTTGTTTTAGTAATACCACAAGACGCACAAGTTGCTCTTAACATTTTTCTACCATTTTTTGCTTAAACATACTGAGGATTAATATTTTCAGTAACCATCTTTTCTTTAATACAGTAACTCATATATAATATGATTAGATTAAACTTCGTTTACAAAATATGATTTTATAATGTTTTCATTTTCTATTGGTTTGTATGGTTTTAATAATTTGTAAAGAATATCATACGTACTATTTCCTTCTTGTAACTTTTTAATGAAGAATAGGCATAAATATCCACACAGAACACTTGTTTTATCTTGGTATTGAATGGTGTTGTATTTTATATTAGGCATGTACGCTAAAACTTCTTTTGGCGGGCTCAAGCCAAACGGATCGAAGTAATAATTATCATAGTAACAAGTCCAGTGTGTGCCAGGTCCAATATAATCATCCAGATTAATAATGCCACATTCTTTTTTATTTTGTTTTGTTGGTAATTTATTCTTGCTAAACACTCCCCTGAAGTTCTGTATGCCTAGCTGCTTAACCCATTTTGTTATATCTAAGTTAGATATAGGTTCATATTTAATTATTATTTTTTTTATGAATGGGATACTTCTGTATGGCCTAATTTGTGAGTCTACTTCTTAACCATATCCTCTTCTATCTACTTGCAAACCTTTTCCAGTTAAACCACTAATAAGAGATCCAATCAATGGAATTCCTAATGATGCAAGCATTCCAAGAAATCTTCCGTCCTGCTGTTGTTTTTTAGTTAGTTTAACAGGGCAGCGACCTTTTGACTTTGCTATCTTCTTTCTTCGCGCAGCTGTTAATTTCTTTGATTTTAGAAGTGTTTGTTTTTTATCACTAGGAACAGCTGCCGTTACATCATGCTGTTTGTTATTACTGGGTGCAGTTACCGTTTTGTTACTAGAAGCACATGCCAGTACGTCTTGCAGTTCTTTTTGTGTTAGTTTAATGGTGCAGGAACCTTTTGACTTTGCTATTTTGCTTTTTTGTGCAGCTGTTAATTTATTTGATTTCAGAAGTGTTTGTTTTTTATCAGCAGGAACAGTTACCATTCCATTTCAAAATATTTTACCAATTCCAGTACTTGCCAGACCACTAAGTGCCCCTGTTGCTAAAGGCCCTAATATCTTTGGAGCAAATCTAGCAACTGTTGGTAAAATTGTTTTAGTTAGCAAACCAGCTAATGCGCTTAAAAGCCTCCATTCTTGGACTGAGACCTCATTTGCGATTTTGATATACTTATATCTAATCCCCGTCCATCAGATTTAGCTTTGTTAATATTGTTAATTTGAGTAGCTGTTAGCAGCAAAGGAAAATTCCCAGTTAGTTGGTTATTTTTTAACCTGAGTGTTAATTCACTTTTGTTTTCAAAGCCTTCGCTAAACTCTGTTTTTGTCCATCTGTTAAATTTACTGAATAATTTACGTAAGTCATATATATTATAAGTTAGATTAAACTATTACCAATTCATTTCCGACAGTATCAATAACTACATCTACTTCATAGAGAACCAGAGCATTAACTTTATATCTAGCGGTAGGAACGTTGTTTAGTTTATATCTCAAACTTAGTTGTTTTGGATCAACACTGACTTCAGTTTCCTTGTAACTCAAATCGAAATATATCATTCCGAAGAGATTTTTAAAATTACCCACATTGAGTAAAGTTCCGGTGTTTTTATCATTTTGCTTGTAAGAATAATTAATAACATCTCTGAATATTCTTATGATATTAGCATAACTGTATTCAGTTTCTGGATAATAAACTCCATTTCCGACTTCCAATCTAGCTGATTGTAAATAGCAATTAGCATCAGCAGCATTTAGTTTAAAAGTATCTAAAAGGTGAGGATTTTGTGTTTGAGAAGAACTTTTGTCAGCCCTTTGCAAATACACAAAAACGTGTTTGGGACTTTTGACTCCGGCCGTTGTTCTAAATACAGATTCTGTTAGTTGAGTACTTCCGCTTTCTTGTATCATTTCACGAAGATAAGTCCATCTTGTTGATGTCATATGATTTGTCATTACATAACTTAAACCATCTGAGTTAAATATCATTCTAGGTATCCACATAACTAATTTATTAATAACTACTCGGCCATCATCACCGCCAGCTTTGAAAATTAGCACATTATCATCTGTTAGTTGCAAGCTGATTTGAATCTGACTAGGAGGAAGCATGTTTGTTTCCAAACCTCCAAAGAAGGAATATTTATTTAATGGGATTATAGAGTCAACTGTTTGGTTAGTTATGATTAAAACATGGCGAAAAGCAAAACCTTTATTATAGGTATCTTCATCCTTCCGAGATTCTGCAGCTGTCGTATTATCTAAATAAAAGTATTCGTTTGTTCCGGTTGTCATTGCATAGTCATCAGAAATTTCAAGCAAGCTTTTGATATTAACAAATCTGTGAAGATTATTTCCATCGTAAACTATTTTCCCATTTTGCTTTACTTGCATTTGATCAATCAGTGAAGCTGCATCGTTAATTAAAGCAATTCTGTCAGCGTCTGCGAAATTGGCTCCATCAACAAGTTTGTTTACTTGAAAACTGATTTCAAAATATGCATTATACCAATCAAAGTAAGAACTTCTGTCATTTAGTGTAAATTGGTAACCACTTTTCATTTGTCTAGTATTAACTCCTGGTTGTGTTATTGGGGTATCTAACTGAATAGGCACATGTTCATATCTAGTATTATATTGATTACTTCGAAACATCTATGTATACTAGTAATTAGATTATTTTTTATTAATTAATCGATTAATTCTCACATGGATTCCCCTTCCGGAAAGTAATCTATTAATTTTTGCATTTACATCTTCTTCAGTCTCAGCTACATCTTCTTCAGTTTTAGCTAGAACTTCTTTTTTGTTATCAGCCTTTGTAAGTTCTTTTAAAATCATCTCACCTTTTGGTTTAGGTTTAATAACTGAAACTAATTTATCAGCAGCTATTTTTCCTACTTCATCTCCAAGTTTTTTAGAACCGCTTTCTATGATTTGTTGACCAGCAGTTTCTAATGCTTTCTTACCTGCTGTTTTCACAGACTCGCTGAATATCTTTGATCCGACTTTTGACAAAATGTCAAATATGCCAGCTCCAGTTAATCGATCAACTTGAGTATATGTTCCCGTGCTAGTGTCATAAACTTTTTTTAAACATGCCATATAACTTATGTTACATTAATTCCTTCAAAACAAATCAAAATGATGTGTGGACACCATTAAGATAAATAATCTTACCAGAAAAATCGGTAATGTAAATATTAATACTGTTAATGATCGTTTTGTTTACTTCACAGAACCCGACTCTTATCGGTTCATCTTTGAAAGGATATGATCTCGTAAGATCAGCTGTACTTATTTCATAAATGACATCCCCGTATGATCCATCAACAATAGAATTACTTATCAAATCACAGTGGATATACAATGTATCGATAGAATTTGTTATGTTTGGTGTCACAGTTCCAAATTTAGTTTCCCTAATAACTGCATCTTTGTCAAACCCGATCAAGGCATGAAAGTTTGTTTCTCTTAAATCAAGCATGAAATTATTATGGATGGTAACAAAACATTTGAAACTTGATAAATCAAACTCAATTTGTATCGGGATGGGTAAGTCATCGGTTAAATCATTGTTTACAGTCAATGCTTCTTTTATGTAATTATCAATATCACCATAACTGTAATTTCCATTTGTAAAAATAATACTTTTCCAATCTGTTCCATTGTGGTACCTTATCACTTTTTTATTAAAATCCTCACTAATATTATACCACGAGTAAGTCATGCAATTAATCTTATCGAGTCCAATACCATACTGTTTGTTCCTACCTAATATTAATGGTCTGTCAAACACAGTTGTAAAATTACTCGGTGTATTTGAGCTATTCATTATTGACGCTTTCTCTGATGATAATAAAAAATTTTGTTCCGTATAATATAGAATGGATAAAATTTATTAATACTAATTATTCCGGTATCTGATACATTTTAAAACTAGATTTTTCAAAATTGAAAACTTGAGTAGTATTTACTTTTGGGTCTGATCTAAACATAATAGTATAAGATAGCTTGGCATATACTTCAAACGTTTCTTTTAATATGCGTTTGTCATTTTCTTTTATCGGATACAAATTCTAAGTACCGTTTTCCAATGCTGAAAAAATAATAAATTTTTCTACATCTGCTCCCGTGTAAGTAAAATCCATTTCAAATACATAACCACCTTCTCTAAAAATTGTAAATGTAGTCAAACCATCTTTCCCTTGATAATATTTCAATCCACTTCTCATAAGTGGATTGGCTACAAAAGTAAAAGCATCAAGCAAAGAGTTTTGACGGGTTCTTTCAAGTGGTTTTTGAGTTGGATACGATACAAAAGTCGATCTCACCCTGTGGCTGGAGTCCGCAAAGGCATCTTGTATAATGCTTGTGCCATCTATAGTAGCTTCAAAAACTAGAATCTGGCCTAAATGTGCTACTTTTTCTCTTAACTCATCAATTATACCAAGAATTGCTGTGTGTCGACTACCAGACTTTTGATTAAACTGTTTTAATGAAGCTATTTCACCATCAAAAGCTGTGTTTCTTTTTTCCTGGGCGGCTTTCAATTGCTTTGAAACATCATCAATAGCAGTCTCAAGTTTATCGGTGTTAACCAGTTTGCTTAGTGCAGTCTCAAGTTTATCAGTGTCGACCAGTTTGTTCAGAGCAGCCTCCAGCGACTTGCCGTCAACCATTTTCTTTTTAATATCTTCAAACTCTTTGTTGATATCAGCAACGTTGGTGTTTATCTGCTCATTTAATATCTTAATCTGAGTTATTTCAGTAGTAAAAGCAGTTCTCATTTGTTTTGAAGCATCAGCAATAGCAGTTTCAAGTTCATTATTGTCAACCATTTGGGTATTGATTTCCCCAATCCGTGCATTAATATTTTGAACACCAGCTCTTATTTGTTTACTTAATTTCTTGTAGTTTTCACCATCTTCCAATCCATCTTTTTTCTTTTCTAGCTCTTTCAAAGCGTCACCCAGAAGTTTTATTTCATCTTTCAATCCGTTTTGAATTTCAATCATTTTCTCACGGTTTGCTTGTAACTTTGTTTGTATTAGACTTAGTTTATCTTCAACACCACAAATTGTTCATCATGTCTGGAATGTTATCAATATCATAATCGCGTATGATTTTTGTTATTCTTCTTTGACAATATTGCCTTGTTACTGCATCATTTGCTTTTGTTGGATTACCAACATTGGTAATTTTATTATTATCCATGTTAAGCTCACTTCTCAAAACATTTTCCTGGTTTCTGCCTTTGTTAAGATAATTAACCAAATGTTTTTGTTTTACATACTCAGACAGCACAATACCAAAATTTGTAATATTGACACTGCCAGTATTAACTTCCCCACCAAGATCATTAAAAAGTCCCATTATATAATACGATTAGATTAAATGTAACCGTTGAAGTTACGTTTTACTAACTTCCTAGGACGATCAAGATACAAAAAGTCGTACTGCTTGTCAGTCGCTTTTCTGTACTGATCTTTGCTGACATCTTGTTCGTTGGAAAGCATACCAAGCTCACGATTAACTGGAGTTGCAAAGAAGATGTAATGAGAGCAATTTAGCCGAATGTCTTTAGGAGTTTTGTAATAAGATTGAGACAAGTAAATCACACAACAATTGTTATGTCTTCCCTGAATGAAATAATTAATAATATCGTTTTGATTGCGCTCGCAAACATAATCGTCAAAAATAGCTATCTTCTGATTATCTGAATCTAAGGTATCCACAGGAATAATTTCATCATTCGAACATTCTAATATGTCTTCAACAGGGATTTTATTCTTTTTTGCTATCTTTTCAAGTTTTTGCGATAAGACCTGATACTTGGACTGCTCTAAGTTTTTAGCAAACAAGTAAATCTTGTCGTAGTAAACTAAAGGTTTTAGCAACATGTGAACTAGTGTGTTTGTCTTGCCAGATCCTGAATTACCACAAATTAACATTCTAAAACAACAGTCTTGCATAAAGTTCCATATTTGTTTAAAATTACTGTTTTCTGTTTTCATATCATAGTTTGGAATTTGCATTATAATAATAGTCAGATAATATTAATATTATCCAAATATTATTATATATGTCAAAAGTATATTGCGGAATAAAACAAATCCCTCGTGGTAAACGCCTTGGAACAGAAGCAGAATGTTTAAAGGCCAATCAAGTTAGATATTACGGAATGCAAAAAGTAGTTAAGACTGCAGTTGAAAAAGCAGTTAAAAAAGCAGTCAAGCCTGCAGTTAAGAAAGCAGTCAAGTCTGCAGTTAAGAAAGCAGTTAAGAAAGCAGTTAAACCTAGAGTTAAGAAAGCAGTTAAACCTGCGGCTAAAAAGAAAACAAAAACTACATAATACTTGATTTAAGTTATCTTAAGTCATATCAACTTATCCTAATTTATTTTAATTTAATCTAACCTTATATTATACATGTCTTTGTTAAAATGGAAAGAATTAGCAGATAAGAAGCGAAAAGCGAGTGAGCTTGTTAAAGAATACGAAAATAGAGTTACCCGAAAAAGACTCGAAAAAGGAGCTAGTCGTGATTTGTACGCAGAAGTATTTAAACCTGTAACTAGCGAAATAACAGAGCAAACAAGGCGGCTGGCTGAACATTTGATTACCCTTCCGGAAATACGTGAACAGTTGGCTCTTCTTCCCGGGGCAATACTTCCGCAATTAGTTGCCCCGCCTGATCGTGGAGCTATAGCACCACCACCGCCACCACCGCCGCCACCGCCACCACCGCCGCCGCCACCGCCACCAACGCCACACGCTTTTAAAAAGACAGCTGCCAAGAAAACGCAGATCCTAAACCATCGCCGACTAGTCACAGAGAGGAACTAGAGCAGGTAATAAAGTCTGGGCCAAAATTAAGAAAAGCTTCAGAAAGAGTGCTTAGGCCAAAAACTGCCGAACCCGAGACAGACCTATTTGCAGAAATCAAACAAAAACGTACATCAATTGATCCCGGGGATGAAGAAATAGAAGAAGAATGGGAAGAACCTGCCGCGAGGCCTAAGGAACCCAAACCGGTGTATGATATTGACTTAGATGCTGGTATGAATAAAGACGTACTTGATAAGTATGGCTTGCCAATGCCAACTAAAATATCAGGTATTACTGACGGGAGTGCTGATTATGATGAATATATTAAAAGGGCTGATAAGATACACAAGGAAATGATTCCCCAGGTGAGAGGTCTAAGGACAAGAATAGACAACCTCAGCGAAGAAAAACTCAAAGAGGGGTGGAAAAAGGCAACAACAATTGCGACTAAAACTAAATATTCAAAATTACTCGAGAACCCCGATGGCGTCAAACAAGAGATAGCTTCACTTACAGAAGAACATAATAAAAAAGCAGATCAGGCAAATGCTCTGGGTTTTTATATAAACAAGTTGCCTGAGCGAATTCAAACAGCTAGCGAAACTATACAAAAGACTGGCAAAGGAATGCAACAAAATAAAAATTCCTACAAAGTTGACAAAGATGGCTACTATGGAATGTTACAAATTGATTTACCTATTGGTTATCACAAACTTATTGCCAAACAAGGAGAAGCAGTTGTGCTAGATATGAAAGTAGATGATGATTTTATAGACATTATAACAAAGCGTTACAACAATGGAAAAACTTATTCAAAGCTGTCTCAGAATGCTTTTAAGAAACTAACAGAATTATCTGATTTACCAATTCACAAAGGTTCTTCAAAGTTCAAAAAGATTTTAGGAGGTTGTGTTGAATATTACAATAGCCCCGAAGATTTGATAGATGATCTAGAGTTGGTATGTGGAAGTAACGAATCAGGAAATAATAGCCCACAGCTAATAAATAAAGGTATTACCATAATCGATGAATTATTAAAAATAGGTAAAATGTCACCCAAAGAACACGAGCAACTGTTTTCTAAATATTTTAATTAAATTATTGTCTAACTGTAATTATGTATGAAAACCAAAGAAGAATTAATTGATTACTTGACGCGACTTGTGGCTGCATACAGACGCAGTTATAAATTGTGCGGTATTATAAACACAACGTTACAGATTACCAGCTGAATAATTGGTTGTGGTGCTCTCCTAGCATTAGTTCCAGCAATTCCTGTTTTCATAGCTGTGGTTGGTGCAGTTCCTCCAGTAGTTGCTGTTTTAGTGAGTAAAACAAGAATAGCAGAAAAAAAGACTGTGTTAAAAACACATCATAGGAGTTTTAAGCAACTTTTATCATATGTCCAAACAACAACAGGACTAGAAAATGATGAAGAGGTAATTAGGATTACCTTCAATAAAATATTAGAGATTCAAAAGAATGATAACTTTACAGAGCCTCTGGAAATGTATATGAAAAGATTCAAGTTAAACGGCCATGGCATTCAGTCGTAATTTGACTTGTTTCCATATGCTATCGTACTTGTCTCTGGTTGATTTTGTTTTAAAATGTTTTGTTTCTTTTTCTATTTTTAATATTTTAAATATTTTTTGAAAAATGTATTCAAATTTGATTGATCTTTTTCGGTCTTCTATCTGATCCAAAATCTTTACAATTTTGTAAAACAAATCTTCAAATCTTTGCCTATTTTTAGAAGACAAATCAAATGCTACCAAATGATACTTCCTGAGGTAAATAGTTTTCTTTTGGTTGTAGGTGCAACCTGTTATAAGATTATAACCATTGTGGGTACCACAATTAAGACAAACACGCTCGTTATCGAAAACTTCGCAAGTATCGTTACAATTCATACATGCATATGTACACTTGTAACACAGCTTGGCTCTGGTACAATATTTACAAAGCTTCTTTGTCGTGTGAAATAAGATGCAATCTATGCACACCCCAGGAGGATCAATAATATCTAAAACTCTTTCACAATATTTGCAATTCATTATATTATACTATAGCATCATATATTTAAATATAGGCTTAACAAATATTATCTTATGTAATATTATAATGGAACAAGTAGAAATTGAAATCAATAACTTTAAAAAAGATTAAATAGCACATGCTCAAACGGTTGATTTTGAAGATGCCAGTAAATTAGATGCTGAGCTTTTAATTTTTTTCAACTTTCAAGATTTAACAGAAAGAATTATAACAATGGCAAAACAACTAAAACTGTCATGGAAAATAAAAAAAAGAGATATAAACAAACTAAGTTCTTTGTGTAAAAAACAAATTTCAGAGGCAACCAGTTACCATCCAACTTTATACAAAGTTTCTTTTATTGCCCACTATGATGTTTTACTTGAACAAGGAATTAAAATTATTATGTACGGATAAATAAAAAATAATATAATCTAACCGGGGAATACATATTTTACTTCAAAATAATTAATTAATTAATTAATAGGGGCTTAAAGAAATAATCTTATGTAATATTATATAATGAGTATCCGAGAAATTGAAACATCCCCAAAACAATATAGCAAGGTTTTTAAAGTAAATGTTATCGTCAGGAAAGATCCGCTCAGACAACTACAAAAAACACAATCAAAAGTTGTGAACTTTCTTAAAAAAGAACTAAGAAAAACAGGTGGATTTAAATTAAGCGTTGATATAAAACTTACTTTTAAAAAAATAGTAAGTTTTGATATTAAATACAAAACAGCTTACTTTGCCTCAAAGGCTGCAATAATATTAAATAAAAATCAAATATCAGAAGCATTAGACAAAGCACGAGAGAAATTATAAATAGAATTGGAAATTGACTTCAGCTGGGAAGTGGTTGGCAAATTGAATCAGTAGATGCACACTATATAAATCGAATAAAGTATCAGCCTCTACGAGGTAGCTCTTATTTGGATTTACCAAACGAACTTACTAATTCTAAAAAAGGATTGATCAATATAAAAAATGAAAAAGATAACAAATGCTTCAGATGGTGCCATTTGGCTTATGAATTTCCTGTTGAAAAAGATCTGCAAAGAATAACAAAGTATAAAAAGCATATTGATGATCTAAATTATGAAGGAATTACATTTCCTGTCACTATCAAACAAATCCCAAAAATAGAAAAACAAAACAACATTTGTTTTAACATATTTGGGTATGAAGATAATCAAGTATACCCGTTGCACATATCAAAAATTAAAGCAGAAAAAACATGTGACATGTTTTTAATCACCGAAGAAGAAAAAAATCATTACGTGTGGATAAAATATTTTAACAGTTTGATGTATAATCAAACGGCACACAAGGAAAGAAAATGGTTTTGTAAAACATGCTTGCAGTGCTTTAAATTTAAAAGAGTTCTGGAAAAACATAAACCTGTTTGTCTTTCACTTAACGGAAAACAAGCAGTAGAGATGCCAAACAAAGATGAAAAAGTTAAGTTTAAAAACTACGACAGACAGCTTATGGTTCCGTTTGATATATATGCTGATTTTAAAGCAGTAACTGAAAGTATTTCTTCAGTATCAAACAATCCTAAAAAATCACACACGGAAGCATATCAAAAGCATACTGATTACGGTTATGGATACAAGGTTGTTTGTTGTTATGATGATCAATATTCAAAACCAGTTGTAACGTATAGAGGACCTGATGCTGTTTACAAGTTTTTAGAAAAAATTATAGCAGAAGAAAAGTGGTGCAAGAAAACTATGAATGCAAACTTTAAAAAAGATCTAGTAATGTCGCAGAAAGAAGAAGCTAGATTCCAAAAATCTAAATCATGCCATATTTGCGGTAATGGTTTTTCAATAACTCTTAAAAAAGATGACCCAAGCCGTACGCATATGAAAACTCTCTTAGAAAAGTCAGGGACTATTGCCATATAACTGGAAAGTACAGGGGAAGCGCTCATGATATATGTAATATTAATTTCAGGTTGACTAGAAAAATACCTGTTGTGTTTCATAACTTGAGAGGATATGACTCTCACTTCATAATGCAACACATCGGAAAGTTTAAACAAAACATAAATGTTATACCAAATAACATGGAAAAGTATATGGCTTACATGTTAGGAAAATGTTTAGTATTTATTGATAGTTTTCAGTTTATGTCCCAATCATTAGATAATCTAGTAAAAAACGTTCCGTCGTTTCAATACATATCTCAAGAATATAGCGATTAAAAGCTAGACTTGCTAAAAAGAAAAGGCGTTTATCCTTATGATTACATGAACAGCTTTGAACGCTTCGGGGATACTAAGTTACACGGCAAAGATAGCTTTTATTCTCAATTAAATGATGAGCACATTTCAGATGCGGATTATGAACACGCTAAAAGAATATGGAAAACATTTAAGATTAAAAATATGGGAGAATATCATGATCTGTATCTCAAGACTGATGTGCTGCTGCTGACAGATGTTTTTGAAAACTTTAGAAAAATATGCATTGAGAATTACAAATTAGATCCTTGCCATTACTTCAGTAGTCCTGAGTTAGCCTGGGATGCATGCCTCAAGATGACTGGTATTCAACTTGACTTAATAACTGATATTGACCAATATTTGTTTGTGGAAAAAGGATTAAGAGGTGGTACGGGTTATATTGCAAATAGATATTCACAGGCTAACAATACATATATGAAAAACTATGACAAGAAAAAAGGAAGCAAGTACATCATATATCTTGATGCCAATAACTTGTACGGGTGGGCCATGTGTCAACCGTTACCTACTGGCAACTTCAAGTGGGTTGATAAGTTTGAAAAAGGAAAATCAAATTACATTGTTGAGTGCGATATCGAGTATCCCGAAAAACTACATGACTCGCATAATGATTATCCTCTCGCCCCAGAAAGTTTAAATATAAAAGATAAGTGGTTGTCAGACTATTGTAAAAATTTAAAACAAAAGTTTAATCTAGGAAATTGTAGTGTTAATAAACTTATTACGACGTTGAAAAATAAAGAAAAGTATGTCGTGCATTTTAGAAACTTAGAATTGTACAAAACGCTTGGATTAAAGGTGATAAAAATACATCGAATACTACAGTTTGACGAATCAGAGTGGTTAAAGGCATACATAGATTTTAATACTACCAAGAGGACAGCAAGTAAAAATGCTTTTGAAAAGGATTTCTTCAAACTGATGAACAATTCAGTTTTTGGCAAAACTATGGAAAACTTGAGAAAAAGAATTAATGTGAAATTAACTCACGACGAGGAGGTTCTTTTAAAATATGCGGCAAGACCTTCATTTATTTCTTGTAAAATGTTTAATGAAAATTTATTTGCTGTAAACAGAATAAAAGAACGATTAGTTTTAAATCGTCCTATTTATGTTGGCATGTGTATTTTAGACTTGTCAAAATATTTGATGTATGATTTCCATTACGACTATATCAAAAACAATTATGATAAAAAAGCTAAGTTATTATTTACTGATACCGATTCCTTGTGTTATGAAATAAAAACAAAAGTTGTGTACGCAGACTTTTACAAGGATAAAGAACTGTTTGATAATTGTGATTATGATCCAAAAAGTCAGTTTCATTTTAATGATAATAAAAAAGTTATTGGCAAGATGAAAGATGAAACGTGCGGAATACCTATTGTTGAATTTGTTGGGTTGCGAAGTAAACTATATTCGTCTGTGCTAGATAATGAGGTTAGCGCAAAGAAATGCAAGGGTGTTAAAAAGTGTGTTGTTAAAAAACAGATAGCGCATGATGATTACAAAAAGATTTTGTTTACAGCAACAGAAGCTCATCATGAGATGAAAGTTATTAGATCACAAAAGCATAACATAAGCAGCTATGCAATAAATAAAAAAAGTTCATCAGCTTATGATGATAAACGGTACATATTAGATAATGGACAAGATACGCTAGCATACATGTAAAATACTCAATGGTAAAAGATGATATGCAGAGCGATGATGAAGACTACTGCCCGGTTCCGTCTGACTTTGCTTAACGAGTTGCAAATGCTATTGAAAAACTTCGCCGAAAGTAGACATAAAATAAAAATTATTGCGCTCTCCTAACGAGTTGCAAATGTTATGTTATTAAAATGACAAACCGGATTGATTAGTAGTGCAGAAAGGGGGGGGGGGGGGGGGGGGGGGGGGGTATGGGGTGGAGTTTTCCAGAGCGGGGTTGCTTGAGAAAACTGTTGAAATATGTTGGTGTTGATTTAGGCGTGACTTACATTTAGATATTGGTGGTACAAATGAGAGTTACGCTTGAGTACCCCCCTGGCATAAAAACTGCGCTGGTACCCCCCCCTTTCTATACTACTAACACCTTTTCGCAGAAGTAAATTTGTTTGTTCACCAAACTGATTTTTTAGTAATTTTGAAATCAGATTTGTCTGTTACTTTAACCAATTCTTCCAGAGACGAAGCCATCATCTGAAAGCTATCCAAAAATCTAAGTTGTCCTATGCTAAATGACATGTATTTTTCAGCATTGTTTGGGATGCATGTAATATTACCTGTCATTTTATGTATTTTTTTGCATTATAAGATGACTGTCATATCCTTTGAGGTTGTGAAATATAACAGGTATAGGTGTTTTGTTTTGTTTGGTTTTATTTTTCAGTTTCATGTTACAGTTTTTATGTGCTGCGCCTCTGTATTCACCGGTAAAATGACAGTGGTCTCTTATTACAAATATATTATTAATGTTGCTCTTTTCACATTTTAAATGATTTAAAAACTTTTCAACAACATCTTCATCACCTCTGTAAATAACAGGGTTCTCGGCTTTACCATCATATCTAACAACCTGGTTTCCAAACCCACAAGCTTTGTGTACATTTTGAATTTCAGATTTCTTGCCAAACTTAATTAGTTTTGATTCAATTATACTTTCAAAATCAGCATATATTGCATAAGGCACATGCATCTGATTTTGATAATTTTTAAATTTTATGTGATTTTTACCTTCTTGCGGCATTTCTATTCTGCAAGAATTTTTGTTAATACCATCACAGTCTTCTTTGTGTTTGGTAAGTAGTCCTTTTCCAGAATAGCCGTGAAGGCAACGATCGCAGAAGTAAGATTGAGTGATATTTTGTTATTTTTTGTTGGTTTGTCGGGATAATCATCAGGGTCATAGTTGTAATCTATAATTCCTTCTTCATTATTTGGATCATCTTCATTTTCTAATTCTTTTTCATTTTCAACCTCAATATCTTTAGATATTAAGAGCAGATTAATTCGCTCGATATCTTTTGGTTGTTCTGATATGTGATATGGAAAAAACATTTACCTTTTTATTTTTTCCTGTTGTGATATATCTGTAAACATTGATAGCAAGGTTGTTTTGTTTCTCTACTTTGATAATTTGAGAAATTGGAGTGGGAAAGTCAATTTTGTATTTTTTTAAAAAAATCTATGCTGGGGTAATTTGATAACCTGTAAGTATGATCTTTGGCTGGGTTTAGGGCAGAATTTATAGCATGAAATAAGCATTTATCATCATTATTTTTTACATTAATAATTGCTTTTTTGTTAGCTAATTCTTTTGGTAAAATAATATATGAAGAACCTTTAAGTGGTTCATATTTTGCAATATTTAAGTAAAGCTTAACACAATGATCAACTTCTAATCCAGATGCTGTGTTTGTAAATCTTTCTAAGCTTTCTTGTATAAATGCAGAAGATTCATCATAAAACTCACTTATTTTTTCAGGGCTCAAAATGGCATTTTGTTCACTGCGTAATACTGCTGTGGTGTATTTTTTGGTAGCACCATCATCTTTAAATAAATCTATAGTAAGGCCTAATTGAAACTTTAATCCATTTTCTTCCAGCTCTTTGATAATTTGTTTTGTAATGATAGATTTTTTATCATGGAATAGTTTTTGAGGATCTTTGTATTTATTTACAGATATTTCGTATGATCTAAAATATCCACATATTGGATTGTCAACTAGTTTTAATTTTTCTTCATCTTTTTTATCTTTGATATCTTGTTTTAGTTCGTTTATAACATTTTGTTTTAAATCGGCATATTTTTTATTTTGCTCATTTATAACATCTTCTTGTTTTTTCTTTTCTCTTTTACGTAGATTTTTGTTATGTCGTCTCTTTCTTAAATTTTCTAATGTAGAATTTTGTTCCTTAACTGCTGGGATTGATATATCTGTTTTTTTCTGGTATTTCAATAGTCAATAGACTATGGGCTAATACTTCTTTGCTTATAGCTCCTGTTTTGTACAGGTCTGCTAAAATTCTTATAGTCTCTTCGTTTTTTTCACAGCTCATGTTTTTTCTGTGTTATGTATTATAAATATAAATTCTTAAATATAAAATAATTACATATATAAAATGGAGAGTAGTATTAAAGTCTGCCAATTTTTAAAAGTAGGATTACATTCGCCGTGTAAAAATAAGCCGACTAAGGATTCTAATTATTGCAGTTTGCACAAATACAGATTAAAAACAAGCCGTGTTTCACCATGTTTATGGTGTGGAGAAGGCACTTATGCAAAATACAAATTTTGTTATAATTGTTGAGCTAA